>SJXQ01003810.1:994288-1033634 GCA_006408695.1 Aepyceros melampus | reverse complement strand
TCTCCCAAAGAAGAGGGCTTCCCTGGTAGCTCAGACAGTAAAGAATCTGCCTGCACTGTTGGAGACCCGAGTTCCATCCCTGGGTTAGGCAGATCTCCTGAAGAAGGAAATGGCAACCCACTCCAGTATTCTTGCCTAGAGAATCCCATGGACAGAGGAGCCTGGCAGGCTACACAGAATCATACATGACCGAGTGACTTTCACTCACTCCCAAAGAAGACCTGATTGTTACATTAAAACTTATACAGCAAATCAAATTAAAATTACTTTTAATCTCTTTTCCTGAGTCATAATCTCTCAGACAAGGAATCCAGCGGTCTCTATAACTGGTCCCAGCCCTAAAAGCCATCCCTTCAGACTATGTATTGTCAACAAGAATGCTGTTATTCTTCCTCCTTCTTAGGGAATGCAGTGTTTGTTCTCGGTGTTTAACAATAAGTATGATGCATTAAGCGCTCCTTCATATTGTATAGTTCCCTGCATGGTGATGATGAATGTTACCTTTAGAGTCTCAAAGACCTAGGAAGATCTAAATCCCCCTCTGCTCCTCCCTGTGCTTCCCTGGTGGTTCAGATGGTAAAAGAATTCAGCTGCAATGCAGAAGATGCAGAAGACACAGGTACAGTCCCTCGGTGGGGAAGATCCCCTGGAGAAGCGAATGGCTACCCACTCCAGTATTCTTGCCTGGAGAATTCCACGGACAGAAGAGCCAGGTGGACCACAGTCCATGGGGTCACCAAGAGTCAGACACAACTGCACAATTAACATACTTTTTTTTCTGCTACTCCCTACCGTGTGACCATGAACAAACACTTTATAACTCTGATCTTTGGCTTCTTTGTTTACGAAAGTGAGTTACTATAGTGCTTGCTGAATGTGGAGGCTATAAGAATGAGACAGTTCATGTGTAAAAGCAAAGTTACTCGGCATGTACTATCTATTCAATAAATAGCACTTACTTCACTCTGTGTAACAAACTCTAGATTCATCCACCTCACTCCAAGTGACTCAAATTCATTCTTTTTTATGGCTGAGTGATAGTCCATTGTATGAATGTACCACAACCTCTTTATCCATTCATCTGTCAGTGAACATCTAGGTTTCTTTCACCCCCTGATTATTGTAAATAGAGCTTCAGTGAACACTGGGGTACATGTGTCTTTTTGAATTATGGTTTTCTTAGGGTATATGCCCAGTAGTGGGATTTCTAGGTATATTAATGAAATGCATATTAATATTATGCAAATATATGGCATCTAGAAAAATGGTGCAGGGCAGGAAAAGAGATACAGATACAGAATGGACCTGTGGACACAGCAGGGGAAGGACGGAGTGAAAGTCACTCAGTCGTGTCCAACTCTTTGCGACCCCATGGACTGTAGCCTACCAGGCTCCTCTGTCCATGGGATTTTCCAGGCAAGGGTACTGGAGTGGGTAGCCATTCCCTTCTCCAGGGGATTTTCCCAACCCAGGAATTGAACCCAGGTCTCCTGCATTGCAGGTGATTCTTTACCAGCTGAGCCAGCAGGGAAGCCCAAGAATACTGGAGTGGGTAGCCTATCCCTTCTCCATGGGATCTTCCCAACCCAGGAATCAAACTGTGGCTTCCTGCATTGCAGGTGGATTCTTTACCAGCTGAGCTACTAGGGAAACCCAGAGGGTAGGAGAAATTGAGAGAGTAGCATTGATACATATACACTACCAGTGTAAAGGAGACAGCTAGTGGGAAGATGCTGTATAACATGGGGAACTCAGCCTGGTGCTCTGTGACAACCTAGAGGCGTGGGAGAAGATAGATGTACATTTCTGGCTGACTCACTCTGTTGTATGGCAGAAACGAACACAACATTGTATAGCAATCATCCTCCAACTAAAAATAAATAAATACATAAATCATGCTGCCTTTCTTATCTAATTCCACAACACTCTTGTAATGCAGATGCTTGCTGCGGAAAGTCATCAAAGAGCCAGGAGAGTCCCTAGTCTGGCCCACAAGCTGCACTCAGACACCTGGAGGCTCATCGCACCCTCCTTCATCCTTGGAATGTGCATTCCACTTGCCTTGCTAATTCCCAGAAGCTGTCTCAAAGACACAGCCTTGAGATAATAATGTGGTGATGAAATGGTCTGGACTATGTACATGGCCAACCTTAGGTAAGACCTCTATGCAAACTTTCAAGGTTCTGATGGGCAGGTGCAGGAACATACTTGTACAATAATTTATCTTGCTTATTAAACCTGCCACCTATCAATGTAGAGTGATCTGCCCTCAATTTCTAAAATCTAATAGATCTAAGATCTATTTCTTAGATCTCTCCCTGCCCTTTGTATATGGGGTCAGTTTCAGATTACAGACAGGAAGCTCTGGAGGAAATTCCAAATCAACAATGCAATTCAGTTCAGTTCAGTTCAGTCGCTCAGTCATGTCCAACTCTTTGCGACCCCATGGACTTTGCATTCCCTTCTCTTCCCAACCCAGGGATCAACCTGCATCTCCCGCACCTCCTGAATTGGCAGACAGATTCTTTACCACTGAGCCACCTGGGAAGTATGCATACATAACACACACACACACACACACACACACACACACACACAATTTCTCAAGGGAGATCAGGTAAAGTCTAACAGTTATCCTGATGTGATCATTAACAAACAAAAGAAAATAGCATACATTGCTTTTTCAAACTTTAAGCTATAGACATGCAGCAAGAGCTATGATGTCACACGTGTGGAGAGTTGCTGCAGAGGCAGCTGTTATTTAAAAATCTGCCTAAACTTAATGTATCTCTTGTAACTGTGAAACTCAAAATAGGAACATGTTGGGTGGTACTTTATCCCATGAATTGATCATTTCTTCCAGCAGCAGAAAATGTTCAATTATCTTCAAACTCTATCACTCATTTCTGCTAGATAGAACACCGTCCTCAGAGCTGGATAAGGAATTAGACATACACATGATCTATTTGCATCAGCTCTTCTTAATCGAATGTGTGACTTCAGTCTCCTACAGTGTCTGTCTTAAGGTAATATTGACTTTCTCAAGGGCTGCCAAAGAAAAAGCCCTGCTGGTCAACAAGTAAACCGAGTGTCCAAGAGTTCTTGGTACTCCAGTCGTTCTCCAAGCCCTTTGAGTTAATGAAAATCACTCTATCAAGAGCCCAAGGTACCTTTCTCTATCAAATCTTGGATACTGATTTCCAAATGTAGCAAGGTAGAAACTCAGTGAATACAGTCATATCTTCAGGATATACAGATATCTTGCTTTGCCAATGATAATAATCAGATAAATGCCTATAAATATTTAAAGAGGCTAAAAATAAAAAAATCCCACAGACCTTCTTTCTTTTTTTTAATCTGCAGCACAATTGAATTTTAGAATCAATCTGCATCATTTCATTTTGCTTATTACTTACACTCTGGAAAAAATTAAATCTTAGGAATTGCTTTTTAGACTTATGTTTTTTAGATCTATAGTCACAAAAAGCTGAAACTAAGTTATCTTAGTAATTTTTCATTCCTGATCTCTACAGATAACAAGCCATGCAGATTCTTTATGGTTTTTGGAAGCCTCTACTCATGTACCTCAGAATATTGCAAAAGTACATCCCACAGGGCCATTTATAAAAAGACAGAATGGCAAGTTAAGTTTGAGCCAGCAACTTAATGATGCAATTATTGAGATAAAAAACTTGGGAGGGGAACATTCCTCAACTCAGGAGAGAGTACAATGGGTCTTGTGCTTATCTGGAGATTTTATTATAAAACTGTTAGATGGTTCTTCTTAAAATAAAAATTAATATCATGATATTAATATGAGACCTCCATTCAACTTTTAATGGCTGTCATGATACTCACAGTAGTGAAAGAGAGTATTGATTCTGTAGGACTCATGTAACTGTAAATAGATACAGCTAGTAATTTAAACCATAATTTGATAAAATGAAACAAAGATATTAAAGATCTCTCAGGATTAATTCAGGGAGAACTTTTCATAGCTCTAAAAAAGTTAATATTAAAAATTTACAAATTTCTATTCTACAAAATGTAGAGGTTATTTCTAAAATAAGATATGGATGAATTAAAATATGATAATGAGCTAAATGAAAACTCATGTGAACTAAAAGAAAGCAAAACCTTTGTGCAAAAGAAGATAACATGTTAATTTTATCTCTGATGCCTCCCCCAACTCTTTATTATAATAATTATCATTTATTCATTTGGGCAGTCAAAACTAATTTACTGAGGATCAGCTCTGAATTCTAAGCACTGGGAATATAGAGATATGTTTATGTATTTCTGGAGCCCACAAGCCATACATTATATGATATTTCATGATAAGTAGCTTAGCTATAATGTGCAGACATACTGTCAAACCTCAGAGATTGATCATCATATTCCATCTGAAACCATAATTAACATATAAAAACCTAATGGGAATATTGAAATGTATGATGAGCTATCCGCCTGGAAAGCAGAAACATAAGGAATTCATTGGTCTGCAGATTGGGACAAATGTTGTAATAGAAGCAAACATAATTAAATAAAACAGAGAAACATAACTAGTTCCTCAGATCCCATTTCACTTTTATTATTGTGTCCAGAATATTCAAAAAGCTGTAAAGGGGATAAAAAGTGGTATTTGATAGATACCCAAGAAGAATAGAAGGCATTAAGAAAGGGACAGTTCAGTGCAGTCCCTCAGTTCAGTTCAGTTCAGTCGCTCAGTCATGTTCAACATTTTTGCGAATCCATGAATCACAGCATGCCAGGCCTCCTTGTCCATCACCAACTCCCGGAGTTCACCCAAACTCACATCCATCGAGTCAGTGATGCCATCCAGCCATCTCATCCTCGGTCGTCCCCTTCTCCTCCTGCCCCCAACCCCTCCCAGCATCAGAGTTTTTTCCAATGTGTTAACTCTTCCCATGAGGTGGCCAAAGTACTGGAGTTTCAGCTTTAGCATCAGTCCTGCCAATGAACACCCAGGATTGATCTCCTTTAGGATGGACTGGTTGGGTCTCCTTGCAGTCCGAGGGACTCTCAAGAGTCTTCTCCAACACCACACTTTGAAAGCATAAATTCTTCAGCATTCAGCTTTCTTCACAGTCTAACTCTCACATCCATACAGACCACTGGAAAAACCATAGCCTTGACTAGATGGACCTTTGTTGGCAAAGTCATGTCTCTGCTTTTGAATATGCTATCTAGGTTGGTCATAACTTTCCTTCCAAGGAGTAAGCATCTTTTAATTTCATGGCTGCAATTACCATCTGCAGTAATTTTGGAGCCAAAAAAAATAAAGTCTGTCACTGTTTCTCCATCTATTTCCCATGAAGTGATGGTACCAGATGACATAATCTTTGTTTTCTGAACCAACTTCTTGCCTGGAGAATCCCAGGGATGGAGGAGCCTGGCAGGCTGCCTTCTATGGGGTCGCACAGAATCGGACACGACTGAAGCGACTTAGCAGCAGCAGCAAACCTTAGCTTTAGTTGCTACTGCCAAGCATATTTTAAAGGTGATTGTATCAAGTTATACTTTCACGGCCAGTGTTAACAATGTGACACTTTCTATTAATTTTCTCCCATTCATTTGGGTGTAGCAGTATCTCAGACATTTAATCTTCATTTCCCTAATGGCTAAAATCTCATGCGAAGAGTTGACTCATTGGAAAAGACTCTGATGCTGGGAGGGATTGGGGGCAGGAGAAGAAGGGGACAACAGAGGCTGAGATGGCTGGATGGCATCACGGACTCGATGGACGTGAGTCTGAGTGAACTCTGGGAGTTGGTGATGGACAGGGAGGCCTGGCATGCTGTGATTCATAGGGTCGCAAAGAGTTGGACATGACTGAGCTACTGAACTGAACTGAACTGATTATGAATAATGTTACAAAAATATAAGGTAAGCTCTTCTTATTATCATATATCATAAAAAATACCACTGAAAATATTTCTCTGTCTTTTTAATGCTGTCTTTATTGAATCAAGTTGAAATCACTTAGAAATAAGATTTTTCCCGTCCAAGTTGTAAAGTAAAACAAACTAAAAAAATAAAAATTAATTAAAAAAAAAAGAAATAAGATTTTTCTTTTAAAAATTACAAAATGGATTTTGCAGTAGCTCATTCTACAAAATGTACTATTCACTAAACATTTTGTCTTGGTTTGTTTTCATGAACTAGAAACATGTTTAATTCAACTGGATTTACTTAGCTTACCAAATAACCATATAGAGCAGTTCAGGCATGATATGACAGCTTCACAATGCAGGTTTTCATTTTCCTATTCAAATATCTTTAACTATAAGAAGTACAAATGCAAAAGCTGGTTTTGTCTTTTTGAAAGTGATCTCTAGAGCTCTCGCTAACAATTCCTGCTTTTATCCCAATGTCAATTATGCAGCAGTAAGGAAGAAAAGCTGGGAGAACAGGAGACTTGTCCAGACACAGTTGCCCCCACTCCAAATAGGTTGGCATTTTTAAGGACGAAGAAAATGAACATGATTTATGTAAATAATGATTTGCCATAGAATTGAAAGGACATAAATTCAAAGGAAAGAGAGTATGTGAAAATAGTATCTTACAAGATAGGCTAGAATATTGTTCCCTTAGAAGAAAATTGTCTCTAATACTTATAGCCACTGTAGTCGACTGTTTTCTAATTTTTTAATATTTTGTTCAATAAGAAACAAACCCTTCACCGACTCACAGACTTAGAGAATGAACTTATGATGCCCAAGGGGGAAGAAGGAGGGAATTGACTGTATCGAGCGTCTGGGACTGACATGTAAACTCTGTTATTTAATTAAAAATAGACAACCAACAGAGATCTACTATATAGAACAGGGACCTCTGCTTAATACTCTGTAATAGCCTAAATGGGAAAAGAATTTGAAATAAAGAATATATACCTGAGTATGTATAACTGAATCCCTTTGCTGTATATCTGAAACTAACACATTGTTAACCGACGATACTCAAATATAAAATAAAGATTAAAAAATATAATAAAGAAGCAAAGGCATTCAGTCCATTCAACAAAAATAAAGTAAGCTCCCTATTATGGATTAAAAACTGCCTCAGGAAAATTGCTTGAAAAATGTTCATTGACTGAGGTACAGTCCACCTTGTAAATGAAATGAATACTCGAAAAAAGAATGACAGTATAATGACTTGCCCTCAACAAGTTCACCTTTGTGAAACAAGTGACAAGAGAACATACAAATGATTATAGCACAGTGATATAAATACAAATAGAAGTGCCAATAACGTTCCATGGGAATTTTAAAGAATAACAATTTATTCTCACTGGCATGGGGGGAAGGTCAAATAAATTGAAGGTAATACAGAAATAAAGAATATAAGGATTTTTCAAAATGTGTCAAAGTTACAGAATATGGTGGGCAGAAACTATTCATTTTTTCTAACAGATGTATGTAGACACGGTTTTATAAACTTTTAAAATAGAAGCCTTAAGAGGGTAATTTTAAAAAATGGATTTTATGTTCATAGTTCATTGATCCATGAAATTGCTTAGTCTCCCATGTCCCAAGATTTAGACTGTCATAATTATAATTTGAAGAAATCTCTCAAAAGCTATAGAATAATATGATGGTCTTCCCTCAATGAGAAGATTTGAGCTGAAAGCTGATAGGTGATTCAGGGGTTGTGAACTGTGTTAACAGAATAAGTCAATTTTCACACTGAAAGACATAAACCCCTAAGTGCTATCAAATGGACATATGAACTCCTTAGCTTATTTTTCATCTTGTGATATTTTACCATGTATACCCTACATTCCAAATCAACAGTTGAAATCAAAACCCATTATTAAATTCATTTAACTATTAATACATAGGAAGTATAAGAACAAAATTCTTCACAGCACCTTGTGACTGGATTCAACTTCAGTGATTAAAGAAAAGACTGACATTTTATGAAAAAGTCGTTATTTCCATATACAAGGTAACTTTTAAAAAATGAATTCATGAACTACATACAATTATCATTCTAAAACTATCTTCAGAGTTGCACGTTCAAGGTAAGTTCATCTGTATCGTATTTTAGGTTCCACGTATAAGTGTTGTCATAAGGCGTTTGCCTTTCTCTTTCTGACTCACTTCAGTTAGCGTAATAATCTCTAGGTCCACTCCTGTTGCTGCAGATAGCATTATTTCCTTCTTTCTTATGGCTAGTACTGTTCCATCTGAACAATATTCCATTATATATATGTACCATATCTCCTTTATCCATCCCTCTATCATTGGACATTGAGGCTGTTTCCATGTCTTGCAATGGTGAACTGTGCTGCTGGGACAGAAGGGTGCAAGTATCGTTTCAGCTCACAGCTTTCTCTGGGTGTATGCCGACGACTGGGGAGTGCAGGATACACAGCAACTCTGCTTTAGTTTTTTGAGGAACCTCCATATTGTTTTCCACAGTGGTTGCACCAATTTACATTCTCACCAACAGCATAAGAGTATCCCTTTTCTTCACACCCGCTCCAGCATGTGTTATTTATAGACCAAAATTGTGGCCATTCTGACCTTTGGGAGGTGGTACCTCATTGTAGTATCAATTCATGCTTTTCTAATAAATAGCAATGTTGGACATCATTTTATGTCAATGCTTCCATTTAGGTTAGCTTGAATTTTTAGTTGAAGATGAACAACTAACTTTCATCATTGGGAAGGTTTCTTTTAATACTCACATCTGCTGGATCATTGAAAAAACAAGAGTTCCAGAAAAACATCTATTTCTGCTTTATTGATTATGCCAATGCCTTTGACTGTGTGGATCACAATAAACTGTGGTAAATTCTGAAAGAGATGGGCATAGCAGACCCCTTGACCTGTCTCTTGAGAAACCTATATGAAGGTCAGGAAGCAACAGTTAGAAGTGGACATGGAACAACAGACTGGTTCCAAATAGGAAAAGGAGTACGTCAAGGCTGTATATTGTCACCCTGCTTATTTAACTTATATGCAGAGTACATCATGAGAAATGCTGGACTGGAAGAAACACAAGCTGGAATCAAGATTGCCGGGAGAAATATCAATAACCTCAGAAATGCAGTGGAGAAGGTGATGGCACCCCACTTCAGTACCCTTGCCTGGAAAATCTCATGGATGGAAGAGCCTGGTAGGCTGCAGTGCATGGCATCACAAAGAGTCCCTCATGACTGAAGCGAATTAGCAGCAGCAGCAGCAGATATGAGATGACACCACCATTATGGCAGAAAGTGAAGAAGAATTAAAGAGCCTCTTAATGAAAGTGAAAGAGAAGAGTGAAAAAGTTGGCTTACAGCTCAACATTCAGAAAACTAAGATCACGGCATCTGGTCCCATCACTTCATGGAAGATAGATGGGGAAACAGTGGAAACAGTGGCTGACTTTATTTTTCTGGGCTCCAAAATCACTGCAGATGGTGACTGCAGCCATGACATTAAAAGACGCATATTCCTTGGAAGAAAAGTTATGACCAACCTAGACAGCATATTCGGGAGAAGGTGATGGCACCCCACTCCAGTACTCTTGCCTGGAGAATCCCATGGACAGAGGAGCCTGGTGGGCTGCAGTCCATGGGGTTGTGAAGAGTCAGACATGACTGTGAGACTTCACTTTCACTTTTCACTTTCCTGCATTGGAGAAGCACATGGCAACCACTCCAGTGTTCTTGCCTGGAGAATCCCAGGGATGGGGGAGCCTGGTGGGCTGCCGTCTATGAGTCGCACAGAGTCAGACAGGACTGAAGTGACTTAGCAGCAGCAGCAGCAGCAGACAGCATATTCAAAAGCAGAGACATTACTTTGCCAACAAATGTCCGTTTAGTCAAGGCTATGGTTTTTCCTGTGGTCATGTATGGATGTGAGATTTGCACTATAAAGAAAACTGAGTGCCAAAAAATTGATGCTTTTGAACTGTGGTGTTGGAGAAGACTCTTGAGAGTCCCTTGGACTGCAAGGAGATCCAACCAGTCCATCCTAAAGGAGATCAGTCCTGGGTGTTCATTGGAACGATTGATGCTGAAGCTGAAACTCCAAATACTTTAGCCATCTCATGTGAAGAGCTGACTCATTGGAAAAGACTCTGATGCTGGGAGGGATTGGGGGCAGAAGAAGAAGGGGACAACAGAGGATGACATGGTTGGGTGGCATCACAGACTCAATGGACATGAGTTTGGATGGACTCCAGGAGTTGGTGATGGACAGGGAGGCCTGGTGTGCTGCAGTTCACGGGGTTGCAAAGAGTAGGACACGACTGAGCGACTGAACTGAACTGAACTGTACCTTCATCCCTTTTATCTTTATTTAAAGATTTCATGTATTTAACCATTCTTACAAAGGTTCTGGAAACTAAATATGGTTCCTTGTCTCTGCTGCTGCCCTTGTGCACCTAACCTTCAACCCCATCTTCTTGAGCTTAAGAAGCAGGGTATTCTATTTCACATACAAAAGAAAATAAAGGAGATACTTTAAAAAGCACCTTTTATTATTTTTGCACTGTACTCAAAAGAAATGGAACGAATTATCTTGCCTTTCATGAAGCTGGGAGTAGTTTCATAAGTTATGCAATAAAAATATACAATTTAAAAAAATGAATCTGCATCATTATAGTGGCTGTTGCAATGCTCTTTGATTTTTAGCTATAACTATTGTCACCATATTTTGAAAATATGACTTCAAATAACCAGACTAACAATTTTAAATATCTATCTTAAGAAAGCTGCAAGACATCAGATCACTAATTTCTGACTCATGACAGCTAGGAAACAGTCTTAAACTCCCAGGTATAGAAATATCCTCTTGAACAAGTGACTTAAATTTTCCAAGTCTCTGTTAGCTGTAAAGTGGGAATGATTTTCATCTTGGGAGAGTGTTTTAAGAGCCAAATAAGATAGCAAATGTAAAGTATCATATTGACTTACTAATTAATATCAAAATGTTACTCATTTTCTCTCCTTGCAGTTAAAACATAAGTTGTCTTATTTGCTAGGCATCATTATCAGTTAGGAATTAGACATTAGCAAAAGTATGTAATTAATGATTTCAAGAAATCAACTATATATATTATTTTTTTGCAGAAAAGTAAAAGGTAGCATCTTGATGTTATATCTCTAAAAAGTAAGCAAATCTAAGAATCAGACTGACTATATTATGATACTTAGTCTCCCTCTGTTAGCTTTCTTAATTTCAAAAGTTAACACAATTTAGAATTCCATGGATGGTATAGTCCATGGGGTTGCAAAGAGTCAGACATGACTGACTGACATTTCACTTTCATAAAGCTCTCTAAAAAGTATTTTCTTCAGAAAAAAATGAATCTGATGAAAAATAAAATAGAACTGTGAATAGAGATGAAAGAAGACAAAACTCAAACTGATAGGAAAACTTACAATTAATGGTTTCAGGTATTATATGTAGTCATTAACTTAGCTTTAGTAACTGTATGTACCATGTTACCCAGAATCTTCCTTATTTATATTTTTTATTAGTAAAGTAATCTATAATTATCACACTCTCAGCTTCTTCAGTCAGTGCTGAACTTTACCATTTCATAATTTCTTTTCCAGAACACCTTCAAAGGAGGCACAAGTGAGAGCCGACATTCTAGCTTTAGTGAGTCTCCCCCCAAAACTTCTTTAAGTTGTGTTTTGTAGATAAATATCAGTGTTCTACGTTCTCTTGCAAGAATGTGCAGCTATACAGTGAAGGTAGCTTCCCCTGTTCTGTTCATGGCAATACATGAGTAAGCCCCTGAACCTGAAGCTCTGATCACTCCAAGGATGAGTGAATGAAAACCCTCCTAAGACACTATCATTTTGCAAAAAGCTTCCATTTATATACCATGACACATGAGGAGCTGGAAGTCTACCAACTTTGAAGTCCATTCCTCAGAATCTACCTTCTTCACTCAACATGTTCTCTGACATTTGAACACAATCTCATGAGCAGAATTTCTCCTGCATTGCACGCTGTTCATTCGCATCTCCTTTTGCGTATGACCTGCTTCTGACTTAGGAAGCTGTGCTCATGTACATCCTGAGTCGTGCTATGATAAATCTTGTGAGTCATTGTCATTTTAGCTTGAAACACAGCAATCTGTGAAACACCTTATCCTCAGGTGTTACCTATGGATTTCCACAATTAAGAAGTGGTCCTGCATTTCAGCTTTCTCTTTCAAACCATGAATCAAAGCTTCTTTTTTACTTATGTATGTATGTATGCATTTATGGCCCTTGTGTTTCATGGTTGGGAGTGTTTGGTATGGGTCTAGCATTTGCAATTTGGCCAACAGAGGGTTGTTGACAGTTGAGGTGCCCAGTGCTACTGTCATCAGGCTGTATTGACAATATGGAGCCAGGGAAGCTGCCTGAGAACTGATTATAGGTGGCTAGCTATTTGTAAGGCCTCCCCAGACAGCCATTTTGCCTTTTTGCATTTCTTTTCCATGGGGATGGTCTTGATCCCTATCTCCTGTACAATGTCACGAACCTCATTCCATAGTTCATCAGGCACTCTATCTATCAGATCTAGACCCTTAAATCTATTTCTCACTTCCACTGTATAATCATAAGGGATTTGATTTAGGTCATACCTGAATGGTCTAGTGGTGTTGCCCACTTTCTTCAATTTAAGTCTGAGTTTGGCAATCAGGAGTTCATGATCTGAGCCACAGTCAGCTCCTGGTCTTGTCTTTGTTGCTGCCGGGGGAAGTGGAAAAAACAGAGGAGGGCATGGTGATGTGAGAGCCCCCTGTTGTGGAAGCAAGGATTTGCACTGTCAGGGATGGATGAAAATGGAAGTCTGCTCGGTCGGGCTAGAGGAGCTGAGGTTTTAAATGCATGCTTTTTATAAGTACTGTTTGTCTTGTGAATTATAATACTAATTAAACAAAGTAGAAGCAAAAAATAATTTTTAAAAACAGAAAGGACGAACTCTTTCATGTAAGACTTAAAGTCAAGTGCCTAACAGGGTTATTATTAAAATGTAATTTAAAATAATAACTTGAGTGTGTTGAAGTATGCATTAAATCTCATAAATGCTCTATAAATGGGCTATCATTTGGGAGTTATACTAGTTTCCATTTTATTTGAATTTGTATGCACTGTGGTAGATGTTTTAATTTAATAATGTCTAAAGCCTACTCTTGAGAGTCTCTTGGACTGCAAGGAGATCCAACCAGTCCATTCTGAAGGAGATCAGCCCTGGGATTTCTTTGGAAGGAATGATGCTAAAGCTCAAACTCTAGTACTTTCGCCACCTCATGCGAGGTGGAAAAGTCTTTTCCATGACTCATTGGAAAAGACTCTGATGCTGGGAGGGATTGGGGGCAAGAGGAGAAGGGGACGACAGAGGATGAGATGGCTGGATGGCATCACTGACTCGATGGACATGAGTCTGAGTGAACTCTGGGAGTTGTGATGGACAGGGAGGCATGGCGTGATGCAATTCATGGGGTCACAAGGAGTTGGACACGACTGAGCGACTGAACTGAACTAAAGCCTACTTGAAACATGCTTATTTTAAAACGTTCTAATCATTGGTTTCATAATGATAGGTGAAAGATTAACAATATGACATAGAGATTGGTGGTCCTAAGAGATTAATTTAAACTAAGTGTTCTGTTTAATATTAAAGTCTGTTTCGAACAAAAGTGTTTTAATTAAGGAGTGTGAATGTGCTATCTGAATAAGATAAAAATTTCATGAGCTTTGAGATCAGAGGACCAAACTGGACATCCTGGGGTATGCCAAAATTTATGACCTTTGATTTTTTTTTTTCATTTTTTAAATAGAATACACATCTACCAGTGTTCACCATACGTGTGGCTCTAGCTAGTATATCGTGTTTCAACTCTCATGGCCCTTGTGACACAATGGACACAGTGCATGCCAGAGGCTGTTTGTAGTCACTTGACCTTGTTCTCGTTATATATCCTGCTAAGGTCACTTGAGCCTTAAGATATTTTTAGAAGGAAGCTACGTTTACTGAACATGGATTTACTACAAACAATTCTATGCTCATGCATACATGTTGTTAATGAATATGTATAATACCACAAAGTCGTTATTTTTAATTTCCAATTTCACAAATAAAACAAGCCTAAGAAAAGTTTACTTTTCTTACAACAAACACACATTGGGAGTAGGAAACTTAGGGGAGTTCATCTCATTTTGTATCAACATCACATCCTGAGTTGAGTACTTTCTTTTCATCATTTTTATAATGCGTGCATTTTTTTAACTTAACCATATCACAAAAATTCGTGTGATTCTTATATTTCACAGGTGAGAAAACTGGGCACTAAATAGCATAATTTATTTTAATATCAAAAATAATATGTAACTAGTTGAAAATAAGGTTTTATCCCCAAGATCAAGTGACACAAGATCTTTAGCTTCTAACAGCTACTCTTACTAGTATACTTCACGGTGGCAAGGTTACAGATCAAGTTTGGTAAGATGTGTAACTACCAAACATCAAGATAAACAAAGGGCCTCCCTCTGATCTTAAAAAAAAAAAAAGAAAAGAATCTCTCAGATAGTTAAAGGGTTTAGGATTTTGATTCCTATTGCACTGAAGCATAGTAAAGTGATGACTATTATATACATATATTCTGTTATCTATATAGATTCAAAATTAGCCAAAGATATTTTTTCATGGAAGAATCTATAAGAATATAATTTTAGCTCTCATTTTAATTTATGTACTGAAAATTAAAATTTTAAAACCTTAGAATAGTACATTTTTGTTCAAGAGTCTTACTACTTTCATTCAACATCTCGTTGTCCTGTCATTGTTGTTAGTTGCCAAATCATGTCTGATTCTTTTGCAGTCTCAAGGACTGTAGCCTGCCAGGCTCCTCTGTCCACGAGATTTCCCAGGCAAGAATAATGGGTGGGTTGCCATTTCCTTTTTCAAGGGATCTTCCCAACCCAGGGATCGAGCCCACGTCTCCTGCATTGGCAGGCGGATTCTTTACTACTGAGCCACCAGGGAAGCCTCTCATTGTCCTTTATCACCTTCCTATCTCAGAGCATAAATCCTACTGCCACTCTTGTCAAAAATAATTTTTAAAATTTCACCATGTAAACAATCGAATGCATACATATAACTGATAAGTGTTCATCAGGAACATATCAAGGTGTGAAAACGGGAAAAATATAATCCCTTATCTGAGTCTATGAATGTACTGAAATTTTAACAATATGTTAGTTATATCTCATTTCAAATGGACAATTCAAATGTAAATAGTTATCTTTTTCTATTAATCTAATCTATGTAAGAGCAAAAACGTTGGCTTAAAGCTCAATATTCAGAAAATGAAGATTATGGCATCTGGTCCCATCACTTCATGGCAAATAGATGGGGAAACAGTGGAAACAGTATCAGACTATTTTTCTGGGCTCCAAAATCACTGCAGATGCTGACTGCAGCCATGATATTAAAAGAAGCTTACTCTTAGAAGGAAAGTTATGAACAACCTAGACAGCATATTCAAAAGCAGAGACATTACTTTGCCGACTAAGGTCCATCTAGTCAAGGCTATGGTTTTTCTAGTAGTCATGTATGGATGTGAGAGTTGGACTGTGAAGAAAGCTGAGCACAGAAGAATTGATGCTTTTGAACTGTGGTGTTGGAGAAGACTCTTGAGAGTCCCTTGGACTGCAAGGAGATCCAACCAGTCCATTCTGAAGGAGATCAGCCCTGGGTGTTCTTTGGAAGGAATGATGCTAAAGCTGAAGCTCCAGTACTTTGGCCACCTCATGTGGAGAACTGACTCATTGGAAAAGACTCTGATGCTGGGAGGGATTGGGGGCAGGAGGAGAAGGGGACGACCGAGGATGAGATGGCTGGATGGCATCACTGACTCGATGGATGTGAGTCTGAGTGAACTCCGGGAGTTGGTGATGCACAGGGAGGCCTGGCGAGCTGCAATTTATGGGGTTGCAAAAAGTCAGACACGACTGAGCGACTGAAGTGAATTGAACTGAATCTATATAACCATCCATCTACACACACCTTTATATACACATGTACACATATATGTTTACGTATACTGTTTATGTATATTTACATATTTACACAACCGTACACATACACACATATAGACAGAGGAAGAGAGACATCATATATTAATCTAGCCCCAGTAATAATTAGATACTTAGAGTCATAAACTGTATAAATGATACAAAGGAAACAATGTTATCCTTGCCCTACATGGTATTAAAATGACAATAGGAATATTAGGTAGATAAAATCCTTACTATCAGCAACACTTAAAATATATGTGATACTGGCAATTTCTATATTCATATGAATATAAAGATTATGTTTAGTTAATCAGAGCATACGTTTTCAAGGCAATGAGTCTTAATGCATGAAGAACTCAGATATAGAGATTGTATCTAAAAACATGAAGTAAACTTGAGAATAATACTACAGAAGTGAGAAGCACAAAACACAGTTGGCCCTCCATATCTTGGATTCTGCATCCGTGGTTTCAACCAACCATGGATTGAAAATATTTTTTTAAAAAAGATCCATAAACTTCAGAAAAGCAAAATGAATTTGTATACAACAGCAATGATTTATGTAGCATTTACATTGTATTTACAGCTCTTTCCACAGCATTTACATTGTTTTAGATAGTATAAGTCACCCAGAAATGATTTTAAGTATACAGGAGGTTTTCTTTAGGTTATAAGCACAACAATGCCATTTTCTATAAGGGATGGAGCATCCGCAGAGTTTGGTCTCCAAGGAGTTTGGTTGCCAAGGAGTGGAGGGGATTCTGGAGCCAATCCCATGTGGGTAGCGCAGAATGACTGTACCACATGAAAACATTATATGAGAAACACAGAGTAATCTGGGTTTCCTGAACTTCTCAGGGCATCAACTTTTGGACTGAAAAAAGGCCATATGTAGAAATATTTATGTATAAGATTTGGATGTTAAAATAAGTTAAAGTCACAAAAGCAGAATTGCTGAACAGCAGTCTAAAGTGCATGGGATGACCCTCATGAGGAGTCACAGGAGACACCTGGTTGAGTCAGAGATGTCAGTGAATAAGTTTGGGGAAGACTGGAAGAGTAGTTTATATATCCCCCGCCTCTGAAGCCTACTTTTTTCATAGGACACTTCATTAGCAAGGAACAACCTCACCAACAAAATTTGTTTCCCAATGTAGAAGAGAAGATTGAAAAACTGGCTATAATCCCTCAGTCTTCCTTATGTTCACACCCTTTAAATGTTGCTTTACATTTATTTCTATCAGGGAGTGAAGTTTTTTATTTTAATTTTTTCCATCTCTTGAATACAGGCTGTCTGTGTGACCTGGTTGGCCAATAGAACATAGTATTTGTGACAGCATGCCAATTCTGAGTATAGGGCTTGAGTCCAGAGTCACTTCCCCTCTCTTTATTGAATTCCTTCTCAGTTGTCATGTGAATAAGTTCCAGCTTGCCTGCTGAAGAATGAGAAAGAACAGAGAGCAGAGACATCCCCCAGCTATTCTAATTCTACTTAGCCACTTCCCAGCTGACCATACTGTTCAGCTCAGACACATGAGTGAGCCCACCAACACAAGAACTGCCCAGATAAGGCCAGCCCAACTGCCAATCAGAGACTCCACTAAGATTTGCAGTCATTTGTAATAAAACAAAAGCTAACTGATACACATGGTCAATATCCTCCTGATGAAAGAATAAGGCTAAGGGTTTACCACACAGGCAATCTAAATGCATTCCTGTAATATATGAAATAAGTTTAATTGACACTTCACTCAATTATAAGATAAACTTTTCCACGAATATTAGACAAGTCAGAGGTATCAGTCTTGATCTTCAAGTTATATTTTAAAATGAGTTTGCGTTGTGATTTTAGTTTCCAGTGAGTTCTGGGTTACTGCTCTTGCCATGTGAACACCAGGGGCTTTGATGATTGTTCAGTTCACTTTCGGAATAATCTCCATACAATCAACTTCTGGTTTTAAATCATTTTACAATAAATGCTACACAATTGTCTATAACACGAAAGAGACAAAGGATTTATTCTGCATAAAAAGAGTTGTGTATTGTTAGGTAAGCTTTGTGTAACTCTAGATAGAGAAGCTTTCTCACATTCACAGTGAGAAATGTTAGTTGCCTTTCTAACATTCCACATACTTGTGACTATGTGTATGTGTGCATCAAATGATGAATGATAATATAAAGCAAATTGCCTTTCTTATGGTCCAATATTAATTAAAACCAAATGTCCCTTCCACAATGTAGCCAATGTAAGTTAATTATTCTGTTTTGTGCATAGGTGACAAGAAGGAACACACAATTATTAAGGAGAAAAACATACACATTGTAACAATAAATGTCCACAATGTGGAATATATTGCTTTTTCCTTATGAGTTACTTGAATACTTGCCAAATAATCCTTTCTCCACCACTTCAATAATGTAAATTGTTGTTTCACAATAATATATAGTTAGAATTACCTTTGTATGGAGTTTAACTGAAACATGTTTATTTCCATTATCTTCCCCCCACTCCAGTTTTAAACAATGCAAAATCACAGTAAGTTTTTAATGTCTTACTGACATAAATATAAACATTAAAAAATGGGTTTTATTTTACAGAAGAAAGAGCATTGATTGCAAGCATAATTAACTTGGAATATGCCTTTCTGTTTAAACTTGGGAAAATCTTTTTTTCTGAGATTAATTTTCTTTGTCTATTAAGTTGGAATAAGAATACTTAGAAAGGCAGTGGATGGAAAATGGCTGAAGAGATTGAGAAATGACATGTATAAAGTGGTCAACTACAAATGATCTTCCCTATATTGCTCTGTATTGGGAATAGAAATTAAATCCCTTAAGATAAATTCAGATTTTCAGATATTTGAACTCTCAATCTCAAGCTATCTTTATCTGTGTTCTAAATGTTTTACCAGAGAACACTTTCTCTAAGTAATGACACTGTGTGATAAACATTTCAGAACCTCACTCAATCAAATGCTGATACATCAGGAAAGAAAACTCTAAAGGATAACCACTCTCTCCCAGTGTCTTTGTATTCCCTCCCCAAGGAGGAAACGGTGTTCCCCAAAATGATGATGAAAAGCATAAATAAAAGGCAAAAATATGGCAGAGACCATTTTCAGTCCAAAACTGGTGGTAGTTTCTCTGCAGTTCTGTTCCATAGCCTATCTGTCAGTATTCTGTAAGTCAGGTGTCACTTCAAGTGGGGACTATTGGTTCTGGCATTAGCTTCTACAGTGGCTTCAGAGGAAGTAGCTGTCCTAGTGAATCATTTCTTCACTGCGGAAATGATCCTGGACCCTGAGTTGGAAAGTAGTTTGCCCTTCAGCATTTTTACCAGTAGTGGAGTCACTTAATTCCCTATACCAAATATCTTTCTTGTTAAAAATACCTAGATATTTTTCTAGGATTGGATTTTTCTATCTCTTGGACTAATCCCTGACTGATACAGCTTCAAAAGATTTTTGATAAGGAATAAATCTGTTCAACAAAGAGAGAGATTGTAGGAGAGAAATATGATAAAGAGCTAGGTTAGATTTAGATTATAGAGATTCTTAAATGCATTGGTAAGGAAGTGGAATTCATTCTAAAATTCATGAGAAGCCACTTGAGCAGAGAAGGAGCATGATCAATATGTATTTGAAGAAGATGGTTCTGGAACCTGTGAGTAGAATAAATGGAAAGATGTTAGGCTGGAAGTAAATGGCTTGATCCAATGAAAGCTGTTGGAGCTGACATCCACCACAACAGAATAAAAGAAGATCTTCTGAGACAGCAGCACTTTCAGAAGCAGGCAGGCAATTGGTTTTAATACCATTAGAAAAATAACCAATAACAAGGCTTATTATTTTTTTTCCTATTACAGCTCACAGCTGTCATTTTGTTTAATGCTTCAATGTTAAATTTATAATAGGTTTCCCAGCTGACACAGGAAGGGTAACATGGAAATGAATGGATATGAGGCGCACCTTCAAGTATCATTTCTCTGACAGATGTTTCCTGGCAATATGTATCAGTTTTTATCACAAACACATTGGTTGTTTTAATTAAAACTATGAAACACTAGAAGAATAAAAACAACTTGGATATTTCCCAGTGATAAAACCAAGTGCCCAGCTTTGTATAAGTACTCAGTACACAATAGTTCTCTTTCCATAATACCTACAAAATGAAAAACCCCAGTATTTCATGATAAAGGCAGATGTGCTCTGAGGCTAGAATAGGTCCTTGGGTATAGACGCTTTGTCTGTGGAATACCCAAGTAATTCTGGGACCATTGAGCAAACTGACTTAAAGTGTCATTTGAGAAGATAAATATCCCCTAGTGCTTCAGGGAAAAGGAAAGATAAAATCCAATTACAGAGTCAGAGAGAAAAACAGCTTTTTGAAGAATAAAACACTTGAAGTGGGCCTTGAAACAAACATGGAAAAGTTGATGGAAATGATATGAGGAAAAGTACTTGCAAATAAAGGAAAAGAAGGATATAAGGATTAATAAGTAAGATGGTAGGTGTTGCAAGACAGCATCAGAGGACAGAACACTGAAACCATACTCACAGAAAACTAGTCAATCTAATCACACTAGGACCACCATGCCCGCGGGGCAACCCAAGATGGGCAAGTCATGGTGGAGAGGTCTGACAGAATGTGGTCCACTGGAGAAGGGAATGGCAAGCCACCTCAGTATTCTTGCCTTGAGGACCCAATGAACAGTATGAAAAGGCAAAATGATAGGATACCAAAAGAGGAACTCCCCAGGTCAGTAGGTGCCCAACCCGCTACTGGAGATCAGTGGAGAAATAACTCCAGAGAGAATGAAGGGATGGAGCCAACGCAGAAACAATACCCAGCTGTGGATGTGACTGGTGATAGAAGCAAGGTCCGAGGCTGTACAGAGCAGTATTGAATAGGAACCTGGAATGTCAGGTCCATGAATCAAGGCAAATTGGAAGTGGTCAAGACATTGCAAGGGTGAACGTCGACATTATAGGACTCAGCAAACTAAAATGGACTGGAATGGGTGAACTTAACTCAGATGACTATTATATCTACTACTGCGGGCAGGAATCCCTCAGAAGAAATGGAGTAGCCATCATGGTCAACAAAAGAGTCCAAAATGCAGTACTTAGATGCAATCTCAAAAACGACAGAATGATCTCTGTTCGTTTCCAAGGCAAACCATTCAATATCACAGTAATCCAAGTCTATGCCACAACCAGTAATGCTGAAGAAACTGAAGTTGAATGGTTCTATGGAGACCTACAAGGCCTTTTAGAACTAACACCCCAAAAAGAGGTCCTTTTCATTATAGGGGACTGGAATGCAAAAGTAGGAAGTCAAGAAACACCTGGAGTAACAGGAAAATCTGGCCTTGGAATGCGGAATGAAGCATGGCAAAGACTAATAGAATTTTGCCAAGAAAAAGCACTGGTCATAGCAAACACCCTCTTCCAACAACACAAGAGAGGACTCTACACATGGACCTCACCTCTACAGATGGTCAACACTGAAATCAGATTGATTATATTCTTTGCAGCCAAAAATGGAGAAGCTGTATAGATCAACAAAAACAAGCCCAGGAACTGACTGTGGCTCAGATCATGAACTCCTTATTGCCAAATTCAGACTGAAATTGAAGAAAGTAGGGAAAATCGCTAGACCATTCAGATATGACCTAAATCAAACCCCTATGATTATACAGTGAAAGTGAGAAATAGATTTAAGGGTCTAGATCTGATAGATAGAGTGCCTGATGAACTATGGAATGAGGTTCGTGACATTGTACAGGACACAGGGATCAAGACCATACCCATGGAAAAGAAATGCAAAACAGCAAATTGGCTGTTTTGGGAGGCCTTACAAATAGCTGTAGAAAGAAGAGAGGCAAAAAACAAAGGAGAAAGGAAAGATATAAGCATCTGAATGCAGAGTTCCAAAGAATATCAAGAAGAGAGAAGAAAGCCTTCTTCAGCGATCAATGCAAAGAAATAGAGGCAAACAACAGAATGGGAAAGACTAGATATCTCTTCAAGAAAATTAGAGATACCGAAGGAACATTTCATGCAAAGATGGGCTTGATAAAGGACAGAAATGCTATGGACCTAACAAAAGCAGAAGATATTAAGAAGAGGTGGCAAGAATACACAGAAGAACTGTACAAAAAAGCTTCACGACCCAGATAATCATGATGGTGTGATCACTCATCTAGAGCCAGACATCCTGGAATGTGAAGTCAAGAGGGCCTTAGAAAGCATCACTCTGAACAAAGCTAGTGGAGGTGATGGAATTCCAGTTGAGCTATTTCAGATCCTGAAAGATGATGCTGTGAAAGTGCTGCACTCAATATGCCAGCAATTTTGGAAAACTCAGCAGTGGCCACAGGACTGGAAAAGGTCAGTTTTCATTCCAATCCCAAAGAAAGGCAATGTCAGAGAATGCTCAAACTATTGCACAGTTGCATTCATCTCACATGCTAGTAAAGTAATGCTCAAAATTCTCCAAGCCAGGCTTCTGCAATACGCGAACTGTGAACGTCCTGATTTCAAGCTGGTTTTAGAAAAGGCAGAAGAATCAGATATCAAATGCCAACATCCGCTGGATCATGGAAAAAGCAGGAGAGTTCCAGAAAAACATCTATTTCTGCTTTATTGGCAATGCCAAAGCCTTTGACAGTGTGGATCACAATAAACTGTGAAAAATTCTGAAAGAAATGGGAATACCAGACCACCTGAACTGCCTCTTGAGAAATCTGTATGCAGGTCAGGAAGCAACAGTTAGAAGTGGACATGTAAAAACAGACTGGTTTCAAATAGGAAAAGGAGTACGTCAAGGCTGTATATTGTCACCCTGCTTATTTAACTTATATGCAGAGTACATCATGAGAAACGTTGGACTGGTAGAAACACAAGCTGGAATCCAGATTGCTGGGAGACATATCAATAACCTCAGATATGCAGATGACACCACCCTCATGGCAGAAAGTGAAGAGGAACTCAAAAGCCTCTTGATGAAAGTGAAAGAGGAGAGGGAAAAAGTTGGCTTAAAGCTCAACATTCAGAAAACGAAGATCATGGCATCCGGTCTCATCACTTCATGGGAAATAGATGGGGAAACAGTGGAAACAGTGTCAGACTTTATTTTTTGGGGCTCCAAAATCACTGCAGATGGTGACTGCAGCCATGAAATTAAAAGATAGTTAGTCCTTGGAAGAAAAGTTATGACCAACCTAGGTAGCATATTCAAAAGCAGAGACATTACTTTGCTGACTAAGGTCCGTCTAGTCAAGGCTATGGTTTTTCCTGTGGTCATGTATGGATGTGAGAGTTGGACTGTGAAGAAGGCTGAGCACAGAAGAACTGATGCTTTTGAAGTGTGGTGTTGGAGAAGACTCTTGAGAGTCCCTTGGACTGCGAGGAGATCCAACCAGTCCATTCTGAAGGAGATCAACCCTGGGATTTCTTTGGAAGGAATGATGCTAAAGCTGAAGCTCCAGTACTTTGGCCACCTCATGCGAAGAGTTGCCTCATTGGAGAAGACTCTGATGCTGGGAGAGATTGGGGGCAGGAGGAGAAGGGGACAACCGAGGATGAGATGGCTGGATGGCACACTGACTCGATGGGCTTGAGTCTGAGTGAACTCCGGGAGTTGATGATGGACAGGGAGTCCTGGCGTGCCACGATTCATGGGGTCGCAAAGAGTCGGACACGACTGAGTGATTGAACTGAACTGAACTGGACCTATATTGTGGAGAACAAAACATGGTTTGCTGAGAAATCAGTATTTAATTGGTGGACTATAGAGATATTTCAAAAGATTTTAAGTGGAAAACTTACCAAATAAATAAATTCCAAAAACAAAGTTGGTATCAATATCACATTTACTGATGGAATTCCTCTGAAAGATACATTTACATTTGCATCTATAGAGCTGGTCTCTAAATAGTTTATTCTAAAAAACTTGTTGCCATCATTTACAAAACAGGATGTATCACAATTATAAAGTACAGACTTTGGGCTTTCTCAGGGCCTATTTGAAAACTGAAGATACATAAGCAGGACGCATAAAATCCAACTCAGAAATTGTAGTAGGTTTCAGTTCAGTTTAGTCTTTCAGTTGTGCCTGATTCTTTGTGACCCCCATGGACTGTAGCACTCGAGGCCTCTTTGTTCATCACCGACTCCCGGAGTTTACTCAAACTCATGCCCATTGAGTCAGTGATGCCATCCAAACATCTCATCCTCTGTCACCCCCTTCTCCTCCTGCCTTCAATCTTTCCCAGCATCAGGGTCTTTACAAATGAGTCAGTTCTTCACATCAGGTGGCCAAAGTATTGGAGTTTCAGCTTCAGCATCAGTCTTTCCAATGAATATTCAGGGCTGATATCCTTTAGGATGGACTGGTTGGATCTCCTTGCAGCCCAAGGGACTCTCAAGAGTCTTCTCCAACACCACAGTTCAAAAGCATCAGTTCTTCGGCACTCAGCTTTCTTTATAGTCCAACTCTCACATTCATACATGACTACTGAAAAAACCACAGCCTTGAGGAGAGGGACCTTTGTTGGCAATGTCTCTGCTTTTGAATATTCTCCCTAGGTTGGTCATAGCTTTTCTTCCAAGTTAAAAAGAGTTTTTAATTTCATGGCTCTAGTCACCATGTACAGTGATTGTGGAGCCCAAAAAATAAAGTCTGTTTCTGTTTCAAGTGTTTCCCCATCTATTTGCCATGAAGTGACAGGATCAGATGCTATGATCTTAGTTTTCTGAATGTTGAGCTTTAAGCCAACTTTTTACTCTCCTCTTATACTCTCATCGTTTAGAGGCAAAGATTTATTATCATATTTTGAGGCACTGGAATTAGTGGCTGTAGCTCCTTTTTGCATGCATTTACAGAATCCACTAGTACATTTCATTTATCCATGGTCTTGGTATACTTGAAATAGCTAAAATCTGGGGATAGCTGCATCCCCATTCCTAGAATATATCCCACCTCCATATAAGTTCACAAACTACCTTCCACACTCTAATGAATTTTTTAATCACTAGATTTTTAGTATAGGCATGCAAACTTTGTTTTAATACATTCTGATTAATTGAAGGCTAGATGACAGCATTTGTTAGCAACAAGGTATTTTCTAATTAAGGTATGTACTTTTTTTAGATATAATGCTCTTGCACACTTAATAGACTATGGCATATTATAAAATTAATTTCCATACACACTGGGAAACCAAAAATGTGTGTGACTCTCTTTAATATGCATTTGCTTTATTTCAGTGCTCTGGTACTATAACTATAACACATATGGGGCATGCCTGTACTATTATCCACATAAGTTGATAAAGTATTTATTTCAAGTCTGTTTTCTCAGGCAGTTGTTCCAGTTAACAATAAATAAAAAACTTCATGAAATAAAAAATTTAAGTTTAGAAATCAAACTTTATATTTGATCATACCTTCATATTTATTAATTTTCAGAAAGTTTAAATCCATTACCTGCACTATCAAAGCAGAGGGAAAAACTCTCACTTAAAAGTTGTATACTCAAAGAAAGGTAATTTATTACATTCATGAGTTATAATATATTGTGTTTATTTAATTTTACTTCATGTTTTAAGTATTATATAAATAAATGTATCACTATGGTAAGTAATTTTCATCAAAATAATTACTTTTTGATTACAACACATAATAGTTTAGCTAAATGAGTGTCTCTGTGTGAAGGCACAGTTAGGCATATATGGGTCCTTGATCATAAAAATAAGGTGTTTTTGGAAGTTTGGAAGTACATAGCTGAGACATTTAGTACTACAGTTTTGACACTGTTGGGGTTATGTGATTGCTTTCTGACTAACTATAAGGTAAAGTCAGGGGAAAGGCAAAAATGAAAAAGGACACAGCTGGATATGATGCTCCTGCTGGCTGCAAAAATCAATTCCTGGCACCTGAAGGGAACAAAGGAGGAGAAGGGATTTCCATATCTTAGAGACATGCTGTGTCAACCAGAAGCTCAAGCAAACACAGGTGATATAAAAGTAAATGTTTCTGGATTTTGTAACTTTCAAGTTCTAATTTGGTATGTTTGCACCAATGGTTTACACAGCCATTGAATCCGGCCCACAAGTTTAAAAATAATTATTTGCTCACTGAAATAATTTCATAAAATAAACCAAGCCTTCAGCTTTTAAACCAAAAAATAAGACAGTGTTAAAATAATGCCACTGCTAAGTGTGCATGGACAGTCTGTAGAGCTACGGTGTTCTGCTAGTGGTTTTGTAATTTGACCCAGGATACTGGGAATATCTCACCAATCATCTTTAATGGTCCTCACTTGAAAAAACACACACACACACACACACACACACACACACACACACACTAACCATGAAGAGATGGGTACAGAAAAGAAACAATATGCAAATTAAAATCTCAGGGTATTGCCTAATAGGCTAACTCCATACCGTGGAACAAAGTCTCGTAAATGCTGCTGCCGCTGCCACTAAGTCGCTTCAGTCGTGTCCGACTCTGTGCGACCCCATAGACAGCAGCCCACCAGGCTCCCCCGTCCCTGGGATTCTCCAGGCAAGAACACTGGAGTGTGTTGCCAGTTCCTTCAATGCATGAAAGGGAAAAGGGAAAGTGAAGTCGCTCAGTCGTGTCTGACTCTTAGCAACCCATAAACTGCAGCCTACCAAGCTCCTCTGTCCATGGGATTTCCCAGGCAAGAGTACTGGAGTGGGGTTCCATTACCTTCTCCAATGCCCTATATAGTTTAATGAAAAACCTTACTTTCCTGGCTTCTTACACTTTGGCTTTATTTTCATCTGCCTCCCTAACAGGAACCAAAGTAGCAGGGCAAGTGAGATCGTCAGATATGTACGGCCAACTTTGGTAAATCTTGGCCATATCAAAGTGGATGGTACACGAAGGAAGTGGGAAATCAAAAAAAGAATGGAAGATGCACAATAGATTTAACACAATGATCTCATCTTCTAAAAATATAACCCTATCAATGCCTTGGACTCAAGCAATTTGACCAGTAGCTTCTTCTCTAAGGATGTGCTCTGGGGTGGTAAAAGAAGGAAGTAGAACATTATTCTAAGCTTTATTTTTACCCCTCTGCCCTCATACAGCCTGTTTCTATTCATTTCTATTCATTTTACAAGTTTTATATGTCTTAATTGATAAAGTTAACTTCCTAGAATAATCACCCTACCGTCTACTATATAAACCTGTATCCAGGTTTATAGACTTTAAGTATATCCTCTGAGTGTATTATTTCTAAAGAAAATGAAAAAACACTTCAGAGAAAGGCCATTAGTGAAGAGATTAAAAAAAAAAAAAAACTTTAGCATTTTGTCATCTCATTTTGAGATACAGTTCTGAACTTTAAGAATTTCAAATTATTCCTCTGATTCGCAGACATAGCAAAGTTCAGTGAGGCAGTGTTCTTCATTAAGAAACATTTAACTCAGTAATGGTCTGGGCCAACTGGAGAATGAAGAAAAGCAATTTAGAAGAGCACAGGATCTGTTTTAAGAATAATCACTTGTTTGCCACATAAAATGAATAATTTAGATGGTTGTTAGCCACAATTATTATAGGTGGGCAAAGGCAAATGGAAAATTGTACAATTTCATGGATGGTAATTGCATCTTCGATGAGGAAGAGAAATTCATGCATTTGCTAAATTGAACACAAGGTTAAAACAAAACAACTATTTGGTTACTTGTGAACTCATTAGAGTTTTAAATCACATATTGATCTTTTTCTAATTTTTAGTACTTTATTATGCAAAATTATATACATACACCAAGCATCCAGCTTCAACAATTAATAAATCATGAAGAATATTGTTTCACCTAAATACCCACCCAATTTCTCCAATTGCCCCAATCAGATTATTTTGATAAAGGTTTACACATTCCCATCATTTAATCTGTAATTTTTTATATTGATGCAAGGATATTGTGTTCAGTGTTTATGTCGGTTTTGAGTTCTCATTTCCCCCCAAATAACTAAAGAAGAGGAAGTGAGCCACACTTACCAACATGGAGCACCATGCTGCTCTTCTTTTATGAACACAGGCTGATTTATGAGATAAAGGTATCAAACATATTTCAAGGTGCCATGATGCTTTATAATCACTATTTCTGTACATTATTTATAAAGGGCTCAGTGAATGCTTGTAGAACGAGTTCAGAAAAATCTATCACTTATGACCAATTAGGCTTATAAAATTAACATCATTATTACATATGAACAAACATTAATAATACAAAAGCTATAATAGCACCTACCGCACAGTTTCAGAATTAAATGTCACAGTGCATACAGGGCTTCCCTGGTGGCTCAGATGGCAAAGCGTCTGTCTGCAGTGCAGGAGACCCGGGTTTGACCGCTGGGTCAGGAAGATCCCCTGGAGAAGGAAATGGCAACCCACTCCAGTACTCTTGCCTGGAAAATCCCATGGACAGAGGAGCCTGGTAGGCTACAGTCCATGGGGTCGCAAAGAGTCAGACACAACTCAGTGACTTTACTTACTTACTTAGTGCATATAGAGGACTCAACAAGTCCTGGCCTATGATGAACTATTAAATATCTGACCTTAATATTCATGTTGCTGTTTGTGATTTTGTGGTTTAACTCTAACCATAAAGGAACGAGGATCTGCAAACTTTTCTGGGGCAGACTTGCCCATTTGATCTTTCATGGAAAAGAACTCTTCGAAACCTAAAAGACAATTTAGAGCTTAATTTCTTCTGTACCAACTGGTATCAAAAATAGCCTTTTATCCATTATACTTCAACCATGGTGCTAGATCCTTAGTTTTATTTCCTTAGTGCAGGACCTCCAAATAACTCTGAATATCAACTATGTAAATATTCTGAGAGTGATGATCAACAGCTGTTGCTTTCTTCCCCTTGAAAACTTGCCTAGAAAACTACTACTTAGGGAGGCAGTATACTTTGGCTGTAGGGCTTAGATGTATAGAACAGTCTTTTGGACTCTGTGAGAGAGGGAGAGGGTGGGATGATTTGGGAGAATGACATTGAAACATGTATAATATCATATATGAAATGAATCACCAGTCTAGGTTCAATGCATGACACAGGATGCTTGGGGCTGGTGCACTGAGACGACCCAGAGGGATATTATGGGGAGGAAGGGGGGAGAGGGGTTCAGGGTGGGGAACACATCTATACTTGTGGTGGATTCATGTTGATGTATGGCAAAACCAATACAATATTATAAAGTAATTAACCTCCAATTAAAATAAATAAATTTATATTAAAAAATGAATCTGCCTGTAATGCAGGAGACATGGGTTCGATTCCTGGGTGGGGAAGACCCCCTGGAGAAGGAAATGGCAACCTACTCCAGTATTCTTGCCTGGAGAATCCCATGGACAGGGGAGCCTGGTAGGCTACTGTCCATGGGGTCGCCAGAGTCAGACACAACTGAGTGACTTTCACTACACTACTACTGCTATACTTTGGCTCCAGAGCTCTCATCTCTATATATAAGCGTGTCACCTTGGGAGAAACTGGACAGAAAAGTGGGAGGGTGAACATAGTTCCTTATTAAGAAAAAGTGCATCAGAAGATTAAGAAAAATTATTAAGATAAAACGGAACTGAGATGTTGGTTAGGTTAGATATTTTAGTAGCACAAACCATGCTCTCTCCTGCAAGATACTAGAAGTCTAGTTGGGTAATGGGTTGTAACACACATGAGGCAATTTTATAAATGTTGTAGTAATGTCCATACTTAACTTACAGACTGTTCTCTAGAGAAGACATGTAGGTGGCCAAAAAGCACATGCAAAGTCACTAACATCAGGGAAATGCAAATCAAAACTACAATGACTTATCAGCTCACGTTGGTCAGAATGGCCATCATCAAAAACGCAAACAATACTCTAGCGAAAGAGTATGGAGGCAAGGGACCCTCTCCTTCACTATTGGTGGGACTGTAAACTGGTACAACCAGTGTGGAGAACAGTATGGAGGTTCCTTAAAAAACTTAAAATAGAGCTACCATATGATCCAGCAGTCCTATTCCTGGGCATACATCCAGAGAAAACCATAATCCAAAAGGATGCATGCACCTCCCTCTTCACTATACACTATTTACAATAGCCAAGACATGGAAGCACCTTAAATGTCTATCAATAGAGAAACAGATAAAGAAGATGTGGTACATATACAATGAACCATAAAAAAGAATGAAAGAATGCCATTGCCATGACATGAATGGACCCAGAGATTGCCATACTGAGTGAAGTAAGCCAGACAAAGACAAACACCATATGATATCACTTATAGGTGGAATCTAAAAAGATAAGAAAAATGTAAGTTACCCACCAAACAGAAACAGACTCACAGACACAGAAAAGAAATGTATGATTATCAAAGGGGAAAGACTTGGGATAAATCAGGAGGTTGGGATGAACACAACCTACTGTATAAAAGACAGATGACTTATGAGGACCTACAGTAGAGCCCAGGCAACTCTACATAATATTCTGTGATAATCTATTTGAGAAAAGAATCCAAAAAAGAAAAAACGCATGTATCTATATAACTGAATCACTGTGCTATACACCTGAAAGTATAACACAACACTATAAATCAACTATACTTCAATAATTAAAAAAAGTCCTATACAAAATATACAATACAATAAAGAAATATATCAGAATATATATATATATATATATATATATAGTGGTTGTTGACTGAAGTATAGTCAGAATTCATTTCAGAAATTGTAATTATGTAACTCTAACTGTGGTATTGCAGAAGACTCTTGAGAGTCCCTTGCACTGCAAGGAGATCCAACCAGTCCATTCTGAAGGAGATCAGCCCTGGGATTTCTTTGGAAGGAATGATGCTAAAGCTCAAACTCCAGTACTCTGGCCACCTCATGCAAAGAGTTGACTCATTGGAAAAGACCCTGATGCTGGGAGGGACTGGGGCCAGGAGGAGAAGGGGACGACAGAGGATGAGATCGCTGGATGGCATCACGGACTCGATGGACATGAGTCTGCGTGAACTCTGGGAGTTGGTGATGGACAGGGAGGCCTGGCGTGCTGCAGTTCATGGGGTCGCAAAGAGTCAGACACGACTGAGCGACTGAACTGAACTGAACTGAAACTAGATCCTCAAGAGTTCATACTTTAAAAAACTTCTAGGGCAAATTTTGATATATGCCATTTATTGAATGACAATAATATGAAGGTTATGATGTGAGTTGCATATGATTACAAAGTAGAATACAAGATTGTAAAATGATTTTCTGTCTGTAAAAATGATTTTCAGGAGAGGTAAGGTGTCACTGATTGCCTTCACAGTTTGCTTGACTGGCCTTTCAAAACTATGTAAGTGACTAGTACTTACATTATTGTTGTTCAGTCACTCAGTCATGTCCAACTCTTTGCAACCCCATGGACTGCAGAACACCAGGCTTCCCTGTCCTTCACTATCTCCAGGAGCTTGCTCAAACTCATGTCCATTGATTCGCTGATGCCAACCAACCATTTCACCCTCTGTTGTCCCCTTCTCCTCCCGCCTTCAATCTTTCCCAGCATCAGGGTCTTGTCTAATGTGTCTGGTCTTCACATCAGGTGGCCAAACTATGGGACCCTTGGCTTCATCATCAGTCCTTCCAATGAATATAACAGGTTGATTTCCTTTAGGATTGACTGATTTTATTTCCTTGCAGTCCAAGGGACTCTCAAGAGTCTTCTCAAACATCACATTTCAAAAGCATCAATTCCTCAGGCTCAGTCTTATTTATGATCCAGCTCTCATATCCATGCATGACTACTGGAAAAACCATAGCTTTGACTAGACAGGACTTTATAAGAAAAGTAATGTCTTTGCTTTTTTATATGCTGTCTATGTTTGTGAGAGCTTTTCTTTCAAGGAGCAAGCATCTTCTAGTTTTATGGTTGCAATCACCATCTACAGTGATTTGGGAGCCCAAGTAAATAAAAGTCTCTCACTGTTTCCATTTATTCCCCATCTATTTGCCATGAAATAATGAGACCAGATGCCATAATCTTCATTTTTTGAATGTTGAATTTTAAGCCAACTTTTTCACTCTCCTTTTTAACCTTAATCAAGAGGCTCTTTAGTTCTTCTTCACTTTCTGCCATAAGGGTGGTATCATCTGTATATCTGAGGTTATTGATATATCTCCCAGCAATCTGGATTACAGCTTGTGCTTCATCCAGCCCAGCATTTCACATTATGGACTCTGCATATAAGTTAAATAAGCAGGGTGACAATATACAGCCTCGACGTACTCCTTTTCCTATTTGGAACCAGTCTGTTGTTCCATATCCAGTTCTAACTGTTGCTTTCTGACCTGCATATAGGTTTCTCAAGAGGCAGGTCAGGGGGTCTGGTATTCCCAACTCTTTCAGAATTCTCCACAGTTTATTGTGATCCACATAGTCAAAGGCTTTGGCATAGACAATAAAGCAGAAATAGATGTTTTTCTGGAACTCTCTTGGTTTTTCTATGATCCAGCAGATGTTGGCAATTTGATCTCAGGTTCCTCTGCCTTTTCTAAAACCAGTTTGAACATCTGGAAGTTCAGGGTTCATGTATTGCTGATGCCTGGCTTGGAGAATTTTGAGCATTACTTTACTAGCATGTGAGATGAGTGCAATTGTGCCATAGTTTGAGCATTCTTTGGCATTGCCTTTCTTTGGGATTGGAATGAAAACTGACCTTTTCCAGTCCCGTGGCCACTGCTGAGTTTTCCAAATGTGCTGGCATATTGAGTGCAGCACTTTACAGCATCATCTTTCAGGATTTGGAATAGCTCAACTGGAATTCCATCACCTCCACTAGCTTTGTTCATAATGATGCTTTCTAATTGTGATTATCTTGGTCAGGAAGCTCTTTTTTGTACAGTTCTGTGTATTCTTGCCACCTCTTCTTAATATCTTTGCTTCTGTTAGGTCCATATCATTTCTGTCCTTTATCAAACCCATCTTTGCATGAAATGTTCCCTTGGTATCTTTAACTTTTTTGTAGAGATCTCTAGTTTTTCCCATTCTGTTATTTTTCTCTATTTCTTTGCATTGATCACTGAGGAAGGCTTTCTTGTCTCTCCTTGCTATTGTTTGGAACTCTGCTTCAGATGCTTATATCTTTCCTTTTCTCTTTTGCTTTTTGCTTCTCTTCTTTTCTCAGCTATTTGTAAGCCCTCTTCAGACAGCCATTTCCCTTTTTTGCATTTCTTTTCCATGTGGATGTTTTTGATCCCTGTCTCCTGTACAATGTCAGGAGCCTCCATCAATAGCTCATCAGGCACTCTGTCTATCAGATCTAGTCCCTTAAATCTATTTCTCACTTCCACTGTATAGTCATAAGGGATTTGATTTATGTCATACTTGAATGGTCTAGTGGTTTTCTTAACCAAAGTAGTATTAATCATTTTAGAAGGACAACACATACGTCAGAGTCAAAAAATAAAGTCTTTACCAACCACAAAAAATTGACTCTTGAGAGTCCCTTGGACTGCAAGGAGATCCAACCAGTCCATCCTGAAGGAGATCAACCCTGGGATTTCTTTGGAAGGAATGATGCTAAAGCTGAAACTCCAATACTTTGGCCACCTCATGCAAAGAGCTGACTCATTGGAAAAGACTGTGATGCTGGGAGAGATTGGGGGCAGGAGGAGAAGGGGACGACCAAGGATAAGATGGCTGGATGGCATCACTGGCTGGATGGCATCACTGACTCAATGAACATGAGTCTGAGTGAACTCCGGGAGTTGGTGATGGACAGGGAGGCCTGACATGCTGTGATTATGGGGTTGCAAAGAGTCAGACACGACTGAGCGACTGAACTGAACTAAACAGACATAAAAGGAGAAATTGACAGTAACACAACAATAGTGTGAGACTTTAACACCCCACTCACACCAATGGACGGATCATAAAAACAGAAAATTAATAAGGAAACACTAGTCTTAAATGATACATTAAATGAGATGGATCTCATTGAAATCTTTAGGACATTCCATCCAAATGCAGAAGAATACAGCTTCTTCTCTAGTGCACACGAAACACTTTCCAGGATAGACCACATCTTGGGTCATACATCAAACCTCAGTAAATTCAAGAAAACTGAAATCATATCAAGCATCTTCTCTGACCACAATGTTATGAGACTGAATATCAATTACAAGAAAAAAAGCTATAAGAAACACAAACACATGGAGATTAAAAAATACATTTCTAAATAACCAACAGGTTACTGAAGAAATCAAAAGGGAAATCAAAAAATTTCTAGAAACAAATGACAATGAAAACATAACAACTCAAAAACCTATGAGATGCAGCAAAAGCAGTTCTAAGAGGGAAGTTTTGAAGCATAAACATTTTTTAACAAGACATCAGGGAAGTCAATTTACTGATGATTTATGGATGCTCATTGCATATCTTTAAATTAAACAGACATTTACTAAACACCTGGTAGGGCTGAAGTTCTGTACTCAGTACTTTAGAACTGTCCCTGAACATTACATTACAGTGAGAAAATAGTATTATGTAAAGCATAGAAGAGGGACTCCGAGCCTACCCTGGAAAATTTCAGGATATTTTTTATACAACCTTTTCTCATCAATAAAACTATCTATCTCAAGTATAAGTGTATAATTACTTGTATAAGCTCATTATTGTTAAATTACAAGGTTCATGAGGATGGTGAATAGCCATTGTTGTTGTTTTTTAACATCTTTAGCTCCTGAGTCAACCATACTATTTAGCATATAGTAGACACCCACTCCCGGAGAAGGCGATGGCACCCCACTCCAGTACTCTTGGCTAGAAATCCCATGGACTGAGGAGCCTGGTAGGCTGCAGTACATGGGGTTGGGAAGAGTCAGACAGGACTGAGCGGCTTCAGTTTCATGCACTGGAGAAGGAAATGGCAACCCACTCCAGTGTTCTTGCCTGGAGAACCCCAGGGACGAGGGAGCCTGGTGGGCTGCCATCTATGGGGAAGCACAGAGTCGGACACGACTGAAGCAACTTAGCAGCAGCAGCAGGCACTCTGTAAAATATATAGCAAGCAATGTAAGTTGTCTAAGTTGTGATCAAAAGATAAGCTGAATTAGCTGGTCAAAAGTTTGCTGAGAAGGGTGAGGTTGAAGTGAAAGCAAGATGGGGTAGGGTATTTGTGATAGAGCAATGTTGCATTGGGTGGAGCTCACAGGCCAAGATATGAAGCCTGATAGGTGAGTGGTGCCACATGTGATATAGTTCCAAACAGGGCATTTCTGGATATTGAAGCTTAAGTCAAACAGGTTTTATCCAAAACACTGACAGGCTATGTTTCTCTTGATAAGGAGCCAAATCCATGCCTGAAGGACAAAGATGGCATAAACTTGTCCTGATGCTATCACTACCTTCTTAAATAAACCAAACAGCCTTAATTATTTTGTCACCCATCAAAGCTAACTGTCAAACTGAAACAATAAGGTGTCTGAACAATGTGTTTAAGCCAAGAATAGAAACATTTTTGCTGAGCTTGTTCAAGGCAAGAGGAGGCTTAAAAGTTTTTCAACAGGGAGGTAATAGCATCAAATGTGTGGTTTAGCTTACTTTTGTGGTAGAAGGTTGATAAGAGATACAGCAAGCAGTAAGAGTTTATAAAGTAAATTTAATAATGTATAAGAAATACAAAAAAAAATTAAAGTGACTGTCACTTCTTTTGTAACTGATGATTAATTTATCTACTGCCATTTTAGTCAATTTTCTAGCATACTTAATTTTTATTTCTTCCTTCTCCTTTTTACTTCTTTGTAGCAGAACTTGTAGTTTATTTTAATTTCATAAGAAACTGTTTTTGCTATGTATATACTCATTAAGATTACAAAGTATTGGGCATCTCTTCCAGAAACTGGGTTAATATATTGGTATCCAGTCTTTCATAAAATGGCTTATTCCTTCAAGTCTTCTGATAGAACATTCTCTCATACTACATGAGCTGCTCTAGATTAAAACAGCTTACTTTGGGTTTAACTCACTGATTAGTATTTTCTTATGGAAAAAGATAAAATACATCCTGTTAAACAATTCCCTCTGATCATTTTCATTTTACTTATCTGGAAAGAATGAAATAAATTAATTATAATATCTCTATTTTTAATTATATTTCTTATCAAATATAAATCAGCATATATCCTAAAGAAAGATTTAGTATGTATTTGAACTCTCAGATGTGCTTAATTTTATTCCAATGCATTTTTTTTCAGGTAATATTGATGAACAGAAGATCAACTGCCTGTGTACATGATTTTTTTTTAATTTGCAATGCTTAAAAAATTGAGGTTATACAACGATGTTGTCTTACCAAAATACATTGCAGTGAAAACTAGAATCAAAAACTCAAAGACTGTCAAACACAAAACTGTAAATCAGAGATTGAAAGTTTGATTTCACTATTTTCTAGTATTTTTCACTTCACAACCCATAACAAAATTGTCGATCTAAAAAAAAAAAAAAAACACAAGTTACAGACATTTAACAGATTGCAGCTTTGTTCACTGTATTTCCATAGCAGAGAGTTTCCATTTTTCTACTTAATGATTTCCAAATAGTCATGCCTAATTATACTAGTACATCATTGGTCAAATATTTTCCCCATCATCATTTTAACAGTATTATCTACTTAAATTTAAGCCTTATTCATTCTTTCCTCAACATTATTTTCAGTGTCCTTGAATACAATAATATGCAAATAATCTGATTCACATGATATTTTCACCCACTAAGTTTAGCATCATCAATGGATCTTATATACAATATTTCTTTCTTTGGTATTTTCCTAAATGAAATTTTAATTTATCTATGTTTTATTTTGATGTTCAATTGTCTCAGTTTTGGCCACTAACATCTCCATGTTGGTGCTACTGTCCTTTTTTATGACCATACATTTTTGAGTACTTCTTTAATTAGCATCCTGATGTTCTAGGCTTACTCTATAATTTCCCTAATCTCACAAGATTTTTCCATTTGTTGATTTTTTTCTGTTTATTTTAACTGGAAAATAGTAATTGGAAATCAAGATTTGGACAGTAGGTGTGACCACTGCCATTAGATACTAACACCAATCTATCACCACAGAGATCATTCTAACCTTCTTCCTCTCCTTATTTATAATTAATTTCTCTAATGATGTGAAATCTGGCTGTCATGCACAATATATTTATTAACTGCAGTAATACACATACTTAAAAATAAAGGTGTTTCAGAATAACACATTTCTGTGTAAGAAACAAATTTATTAATGAATAAAATGCTTTAAAGATTTTAAAATCTTAAGCCTTCAAACATACAGTTAAAATACTGTTTAACAAAAGTATATGTTAGTTCTTTTCTTCCCAATCATCTTCACTAAACTTTTGTAATTCGCTTGTGAGATAATTAGGTTACCTTGTTACTGTGTGCAGTCAACACCAGGTCAGTCTCTTCTCCCTCCCTTGCTGATTTTAATTATTTATATATGGAGGTAGGGGGTAGGTGATATATGAACATGGTCCTAGAAATAATTGCCATGCAAGTGGGATCACATCCTTGTTTCTTTCGGTAAGGTCATGTATGTTAATAGTTTGTTCAATATCACCAAATGTCCTCCAGGAGAGATGTACCAAATCACATTCCCACCAGCAATGTATGAATACATCTGTTTCCCTGTAAAATCATAATTTTATAATTTTTGCCATTCTGATAGGGGAAAGAGTTTCAGATTTTTTCCTTTTAGGAAACATGTCTGTTTTCTGAGTATGTATGGATTTCCTGTTCATGTCTTTTTTTTCCCCATTTTTCTTCTTGGATTGTGTTTCCATGTTGTCAAGTTCTTAAGACTATATTATATATCAGTAATATGAAGCCTCATGGTTAACATTCTACTTTCTCTTAGTTTTCACTTGGCTTTCAGTTTTCCTTTCAATGTTAATCACATTGCAACTTTTTAAACATATAAAATGCATGAATCATTTATTATCCTTGGATATTGAGTAAAAGATAAAAACTTCTATAGCTACACCAATGTTAAAGAGAAACTCATCCATGATTATTGTTCTATCTGTATGGTTTAATTTTTTAAACTTAGATCCTTAAACCATATATGTTTTATCCTTTTTGTGGCATAAGATATGGATCATATATGATTTATTAAAGAATAGATTTTTACTCCAATGATTTAAGATTTCATCTACATGACACAGAGAATTTCCATTTATTTCAGTCTATTTCTGAGTTTTTTATTTAAATCCAATACTTTATTATGTGTGTGTGTGTGTGTGTGTGTATACGCATATATATATCACTTTTTAGAGGTGTTACAATATGATTTAATATCTGGTAGGTGTTTTTCAAGCCTTTTGCAATTTAGTCTATGGAGAAATTTTGCAAGGAAGTGCACCAAGGAAGTGCATCAGATTTTTCACTGCATAAACAAAGGTGTACAATTTTTGGAATAATTTAAATATCCAAAGAAATAATAACATAGTTGTGATTTTTCAGTAAACATAAATAGTAAGATTAATATGCTGTACATATGAAACTAATATAACACCATAAATTAACTATATTTCAATAAAAAAGTTTAAAATATTAATATGTAGTTAGACCACTGCTTTGTCAAACCACTGACAGAATGAACTAATACTTAGTTACAAAATATTTCAGTTTTATTTTTAAAATTAATGACTCCTAATAATATTTTTAATTTACATAAATATGTTAGTCAAAGGATTTTGAGCCTGTGATTACTTAAACATTTTGCTTATTTTTAAGAGTCTAGGTGAAAAAAATGGGTTTAAAAAACAATAGAGAGATAAATGTAGACACAGGCATACATCATTATATTGTGCTTTGCTTCACTGCATTTTACAGATACTGCTTTTTTTTTAGTATTATTAGTTTTTTTTTTAATTTTAATTTTTATTTTATTTTGCTTTACAATACTGTATTGGGTTGCCATACATTGACATGAACCCGCCACAGGTGTACATGAGTTCCCAATCTTGAACCCCCTTCCCACCTCCCACCCCATATCATCTCTCTGGATCATCCCCGTGCACCAGCCCCCAAGCATCCTGTATCCTGTATCGAACATAGACTGGTGATTCGTTTCTTACGTGATAGTATACATGTTTCAGTGCCATTCTTCCAAATAATCCCACCCTCTCCCTCTCCTACAGAGTCTAAAAGTCCATTCTGTACATCTGTGTCTCTTTTGCTGTCTCACATACAGGGTTATCATTACCATGTTTCTAAATTC
>SJXQ01003810.1:958799-992760 GCA_006408695.1 Aepyceros melampus | reverse complement strand
GTTTCTTTAGGTAGATATATTCCTAAGTATTTTATTCTTTTCATTGCAATGGTGAATGGAATTGCTTTATATATATATATATATATATATATATATACACACACACACACACAAATTGAAGCTCTGTGGCAACCCTGCATCAAGCAAGTAAATTGGTACCATTCCTCCAATAGCACACGCTCCCTTCAAGTCTGTGTCTCACATTTTGTAATTATCATAACATTTCAAGCATTTTCATTATTATTGTATCTTTTATGGTGAGCCATGAACAATAAGCTTTGATGATATCATTACAACTGTTTTGGGGCACCACCAATCAAAGCCATAAAAAAATGGTAAACAATCAATAAATGTGTGCATCCTGATTGCTCCACCAACAGGCAGTTCTCAATTCCCCCATGTTTCTCCCTCTCCTTAAGCCTCTCTATTCCCTGGGACACAATATTAAAATTAGGCCAATCAATCACCCTACAAATTCCTCTAAGTATTCAAGCGAAAGGAGGAGTCACACATCTCTCACTTTAAATCCAAAGCTAGAGCTGATTAAGCCTCATGAGAAAGGCATATCAAAAGCCAAGACAGCCTGAAAGTGAGGCCACTTGCACCAGTTAGCCAAGCTGTGGATGCAAAAGGAAAGTTCTTGGGGAAATTTGAAAGGCTACTCCAGTTGAACAAACAATAAGTGGAACAGGCTTATTGCTGATATGGAGAAAGTTTCAGTGGTCTGGATAGAAGATAAAATCAACCACAGCATTCCCGTAAGCCAAAACCTAGTCCGGAACAAGGCCTTACCACTCTTCGATTCTATGAAGGCTGCAAGAGGTGAGCGAGCTGCAGTAGTAGTCTGCAGCCAACAGATCCGGTTCATAAGGCTGGAGGAAAGAAGCTGCCTCCATAAAGTAAAAGAGCAAGATGAAGCAGCAAGTGCTGATGTACTGATAGAAGCTGCAGCAAGGAATCTAGATCTATGATAATGAATAATGGTTGGTGGCACTAAACAGTAGATTTTCAATGTTAACAAAACAAGGTTATATTGAAAGATACCATCTAGGACTTTCATTGTTAGAGAGAAGTCAATGCCTGGCTTCAAAGCTTCAAAGGACAGACTGAATCTCTTGTTAGGGGTTAGTGCAGCCCAAGACTTAAAATTAAAGCCAGTGCTCAATTATCATTCTGAAAATTCTGGAGCCCTTAAGAATTATGCTAAATCTATTCTGCCTGTGCTCTATAAGCCCAAATGACAACACATCTGCTTACAACATGGATTACTGACTATTTTAAGCCTACTGCTAAGACTTACTGCTCGAAAAAAAAAACAAATTTCCTTTCATGATATTGCTGCCTATTGACAATACACCTGGTCACCCAAGAGCTCTGATAAGGATGGACAAGGTTATTCATGCTGTCTTTATGTCTGCAAACATAACATCTATTGTGCAGCCCACAGATCAAGGAGTCATTTAGAATTTCAATTATTGTTCTTTAACAAACATTTTATACAGTTATAGCTGTCATAGATAGTGATTCCTCTGATGGACCTGGGCAAAGCCAATTGAAAATATGAAAAGGATTCACCATTCTAGATGCCGTGAAGGACATTCATGATTCATGGGAAGAGGTCAAAAAAATCAACATGAGTGAGTTTGGAAGAAAGTGATTCTAGCTCACATGGATGACTTTGAGGGCTTCAAGAGTTCAGCAGAAAAAATAACTGCACATGTGGTAGAAATAGCAAATTAACTAGAAGTGGAGGGTAAAGATATGACTGAATTGCCGAAATCTCATAATAAAACATTAATGGATGAGGAGTTGCTTCTTACAGATGAACACAGCAAATGGTTTCTTCAGATGGAAATTAGTCATGGTGAAGATGCTGAGAAGACTGTTGAAATAACAAAGGTATTAAAAATACTACATAAACTTAGTTGCTAAAGTAGTGGCAAGGTTTAAGAGGATTAAATTCAATTTTGAAAGAAGTGCTGTTGTGGATAGAATGCTTTCAAACAGCACTGCATATTATAGAGAAAGTGTCCGTGAAAGGAAGAGTTCACTGATGCAGCAAACTTTATTGTTGTCTTGCTTTAAGAAACTGCCACTGCCACCCCAGCCTTCAGTCAACAGCCATCGACATCTGGGTAAGGCCCTCCACCTGCAAAAATATCACCACTCCCTGAAAGCTCTGATGATGGTTAGCATTTTTAACAATAAAGCATCTTTTAAATTAAGGTATGAACACTTTTTTTTTTTTTTAATGCTACTGTACACTTAGCTGGAGATGGAAAAGGCAAACCACTCCAGTATTCTTGCCTGGGAAATCCCATGGTAAGCTATAATATGGTAAAACCAAAACTTATATATGCCCTGGGAAATTAAAAAAATTTTTTTTGTGTGTGACTTAAAAGATGCTTACTCCTTGGAAGAAAAGTTATGACCAACCTAGATAGCATATTCAAAAGCAGAGACATTACTTTGCTGACTAAGGTCCATCTAGTCAAGGCTATGGTTTTTCCTGTGGTCATGTATGGATGTGAGAGTTGGACTGTGAAGAAGGCTGAGCACCAAAGAATTGATGCTTTTGAACTGTGGTGTTGGAGAAGACTCTTGAGAGTCCTTTGGACTGCAAGGAGATCCAACCAGTCCATTCTGAAGGAGATCAGCCCTGGGATTTCTTTGGAAGGAATGATGCTAAAGCTGAAACTCCAGTACTTTGGCCACCTCATGCAAAGAGTTGACTCATTGGAAAAGATTCTGATGCTAGGAGAGATTGGGGGCAGGAGGAGAAGGGGACAACCAAGGATGAGATGGCTGGATGGCATCACTGACTCGATGGACGTGAGTCTGAGTGAACTCCAGGAGTTGGTGATGAACAGGGAGGCCTGGCGTGCTGCGATTCATGGGGTCACAAAGAGTTGGACATGACTGAGCAACTGAACTGCTTTACTATGATATTTACTTTGTTTTGGTGATTTGGAACCAAACTTATAATATCTCCGAGGTACGCCTCAATAGAGACAAATGTGTGTCTGTGTGTGTGTGTGTGTACAAACATACATACACCAGACTATTGTTAAATTATAAAAAAAGAATGAAATTTTGCCAATCTTAACAACATGGATGGACCTGGAGGGTATTACGGTTAGTTAAATAAGAACAGACAGAAAAAGACAAACACTGTATGCTTTCACTTATATGTGGAATCTAAAAAGTAAAACAAATAAAAGAATATAACAAAACAAAAACCAACTCACAGAGAACAAACTAGCAGTAACCAGAGGGGATAGGGCTAAGTGAAGGAGATTAAGAGATACAAACTAACAGGTTTAAAATAGATAAGTTACAAAAAACTAATGTACAGAACAGAAATTATAGCCATATATTAAAAATTGTGTAGACTATAGTCTATAAAAACATTGAACCATTATGTTGTACATCTGAAATAATACAATATTGTAAATCAACTAAATTTATAAAAAATTAAAGTGTAAGAGTTTATTATTCAGAGGAAGTGCTTGATACAGAATGGTTTTCAATTTCTCTTTTATGTTTTTCTAAATATAACTAAAATTTTATTAATAGGCTTAACAATTATCTGTTAAACTCAGCTAAGTACTATACAATATTCTAGGAAAGAGGAGAGGAATCAATTATGGCTTTTGGATTTTCAGTTGAGTTGGTAGGTGGTTTGATGATGCATGCTACTGAATTGGGAGAAGGCAATGGCAACCCACTCCAGTAGTCTTGCCTGGAAAAGCCCACGGATGGAGAAGCCTGGTAGGCTGCAGTTCATGAGGTCGCTAGGAGTCTGACATGACTGAAGCAACTTAGCATCAGCAGCTACTGAATTGAGGAAGAAAAGCTCAGATCAGAACCAAAAGTATATATTGCCTCCTTATGCTTGAAATACCTTGACAACAAAGTAAAAATGTTAAGATGTTAATGGATATGTTCTTATGTATTTTGAACACACTGGAAAAAACTGTTGCTAAAAATACAAATAAATACACACATAGGAACAATGTATGCAAGAGGGTAGAGACTGAAAACATGAACTACACTTCACATAGGAAGTCCTGCTGGAGAAGGCAGTGGCACCCCACTCCAGCACTCTCGCCTGGAGAATCCCAGGGACCCAGGAGCCTGAAAGGCTGCAGTCCATGCACTCACTAGGAGTCAGACACGACTGAACAACTTCACTGTCACTTTTCACTTTCATGCATTGCAGAAGGAAATGGCACCCCACTCCAGGACTCTTGCCTGGAGAATCCCAGGGATGGGGGAGCCTGGTGGGCTGCCACCTATGGGGTCGCACAGAGTCAGACACGACTGAAGCAACTTAGCAGCAGCAGCAGCAGCTGTGATGGGAAACAAATGCAGCAATATCTGGATATTAAACTGACATCAAGAGGAGATTTAAAGGTTATATATATACATATATATATGTATATATATATAAATGTTTTCCCAAATGACTTTCAGAGAACTTCCTAAGCATCTGTTTACTGCTATTAGTATTATTTTTCCCTGTTAATATAGTTGAAGTAATATATAAAAGGCTTACTAGCTAATGCTCATAAATATTGCAAAGTATTGACTACAAATATTGTATGGTTCAATCAATATTCCACCTGAAACAAATTATCCTAGATTAGCATCTGATTGTCTTGGGTTTTCCTAAATTGTTACCTTAAAATTTAATGAACTCTAGACATTAAATAGGAGTTTAGAGATAAACAGGAAAAGGATATATTTTAACTCCATAGTTTTCTTTATTACTTCTTTCTTTTATTATCTGAAACGACCATCTGCTCAATTTCATATCACAGTTATTTGTTTTCCCTTTTAATCTGACTTAAAATCCAATTATGATCTCACCTTAATTAAAATAGCAAGAACTTTATGAACATTATTATTAATACTAAATGATGAGTCTTTTGGTACATATATATTTCATATGCATATGATCATAAATATTCCAAAAGAAGTTGTTCTTTGTATAAATATTCGTGAAGATAAATAGAATCTACTGAATCCTTTTTAAGAATCTGAACTAATTTCTCTGATGGTTGATTTTGAAATGTGACTATATGACAGAGGCAGGCCATATAGGAAGTGTTCATCTGCTTTTTTCATGTGCACTACCTGCTTTTCTGTGTGATACGTTTAGGGTAACCAATCATCCAGTTTGCTTAGGACTAACTGATTTGAAAACTAAAAGCCCAGTCCAGGAAACCTCCCAGTTCCAGGCAAATTGGTGCAGTCGGTCACCACACATTCTAGAAATCATTTTTATTTTAAAGATAAGATACAAATTGCTAAAAAAAAAAAAAATTAATACTTTAACATTAGTGATCTATTCAGTGTAACACAGCATGTCTTCATCTTGAGAAAAACAGCCTATGAAGTCTGTATTGAGAATTATTTCAAACCTGTTTTAGAAAGTGTGCAGGTTCAAAGAAAGAAATTACTACTTTATAACAGAGAGTGCAATACAATCATATGGTTTTCTTTTTCTGAGCTACTGTCTCTAAACCTAGGCTGAATCAATACTTTTCAATTTGTCTTCAACTTTAAGGTTTTTGCAACTAATGTAACACAAAAGTACAGACCACAAAGAAGCAAACTTCTAAAGTTTTTATATCTGGAGTTGAGAGAAGGAGTTATGTGGCATATGCTCTATTGCTCTGAAGAAACAAAAAAAGCTTTTTTCCTACAACTAAAGAAGCAGAAAGTCTCATGATAGTTACTAAATGTTGCTTACATCTTTTCTCAACAGTATATATCATCTGATGAGATTATAAATAGCCAAGAATTTGCCAACACTCAGCATTTTGTTCTTGATTCTCACTGCTGACAAAGATCACTTTCACAACACAATGAATTTCAGTAAAACTCTAGGACATGTCCTAGAAGAGATTCAAGAAGACAGAAAAAAGTAATGGTAAGAGAAAGCTTAAATGTGGCCTTTTCCTTAATCTGGGAAGGTGGTCAATACTGCAAAGAAAAATAGCCTGTTTGAGGAGGTAGCATCAGATTGTAAGTTATTAAAGAAAATAAAAGTCTGACTGTTTTAACAACTGGAGAATTGTTTCACCTGCCTTTCATGGCAAAGCATATTATCAAACATGCTACAAGATATCCCAGATGGTGCTGAAAGGGTTGAGGTTAGATCAGCCTCTGTAGGGAAGCCAGGGGTCTCCAAGAGGCAGGAGGAAATAAATTGCAGGTAGCAGACTTTAATTTTTTTCTCTACACAAGATTAAAGGAGCCTCCTTTTATTTATATATATATATATATTTATTTTATTTTATTTTACTTTACAATACTGTATTGGTTTTGCCATACATCAACATGAATCCACCATGAATGTACATGTGTTCCCAATCCTGAACCCCCTCCCTCCTCCCTCCCCATACCACCTCTCTGGGTCATCTCAGTAACGATAATCCTGGGGCTTCCCTGGTGGCTCAGAGGTCAAAGCATCTGCCCTGGGTCGGGAAGATCCCTAGAGAAGGAAATGGCAATCCAATCCAGTATTTTTGCCTGGAGAATCCCATGGACGGAGAAGCCTAGTAGGTTACAGTCCATGGGGTCGCAAAGAGTCGGACACGACTGAGCGACTTCACCTACCTTCCCCTACCAACGATAACCCTGTATGCGAGACAGCAAAAGAGACACAGATGAATAGAAGTCTTTTGGAATCTGTGGGAGAGGGAGAGGGTGGGATGATTTGGGAGAATGGCATTGAAACATGTATAGTATCATATAAGAAATGAATCGCCAGTCTAGGTTCGATGCAGGATACAGGATGATTGGGGCTGGAGCCGCCTTTTAATTCTGTGCTGCCACGATGGCATTTGGTTCCACCTGAACCATTTTTCAAACCTTGAGCTGCTAATGGCTCAGCAAACCTATACCTCTCACTCATGGAAATGCTTTTCTTAAGCTATCTAATGAAACTATGTATTTGCTTGGAAATCTGCCTCTCTTCAAGATTCATGTCAATTGTTTTATGGCCTGGGGTGACTCAGTTCAGTTCAGTTTAGTTGCTCAGTTGTGTCCGACTCTTTGCAGCCCCATGAACCACAGTACGCGAGGCCTCTTTGTCCATCACCAACACCCGGAGTCCACCTAAACCCATGTCCACTGAGTCTGTGATGTCATACAACCATCTCATCCTCTGTCATCCCCTTCTCCTCCTGCCCTCAATCTTTCCCAGCATCAGGGTCTTTTCCAATGAGTCAGCTCTTCGCATCAGGTAGCCAAAGTATTGGAGTTTCAGCTTCAACATCAGTTGTTCCAATGAACACCCAGGACTGATCTCCTTTAGGATGGACTGGTTGGATCTCCTTGCTGTCCAAGGGACTCTCAAGAGTCTTCTCCAACACCACTGTTTGAAAGCATCAATTCTTTAGTGCTCAGCTTGCTTTATAGTTCAACTTTCACATCCATACATGACCACTGGAAAAACCATAGCCTTGACCAGACGGATCTTTGTTGGCAAAGTAATGTCTCTGCTTTTGAATATTTGTCTAGATTGGTCATAACTTTCCTTCCAAGGAGGAAGCATCTTTTAATTTCATGGCTGCAATCACCATCTGCAGTGATTTTGGAGCCCCCCCCCAGAATAAAGTCTGCCATTGTTTCCCTGTCTATTTGCCATGAGGTGATGGGACCATGATCTTCATTTTCTGAATGTTGAGCTTTAAGCCAACTTTTTCACTGTCCTCTTTCACTTTCATCAAGAGGCTGTTTAGTTCTTCTTCACTTTCTGCCATAAGGGAGATGTCATCTGCATGTCTGAGTTTATTGATATTTCTCCCGGCAATCTTGATTCTAGCTTGTGTTTCCTCCAGTCCAGCATTTCTCATGATGTACTCTGTATATAAGTTAAATAAGCAGGGTGACAATATATAGCCTTGAGGTACTCCTTTTCCTCTTTGGAACCAGTCTGTTGTTCCATGTCCAGTTCTAACTGTTGTTTCCTGACCTGCATACAGGTTTCTCAAGAGGCAGGTCAGGTGATCTGGTATTCCCATCTCTTTCAGAATTTTCCACATGCCAGTGCTGTCTCAAAATGCATACGTTAGGTGAGAACTCTCTGGTGCAACTCTCTCGGTCATGAGGCTTCTAATCAGCAGCTTGCAATGTGGGAGATCTGAGTTTGATTCCTAGGTTCAGAAGATCCCCTGGAGGAGGGCATGGCAATCCACTCCAGTATTCTTGCCTGGAGAATCCCAAGGATGGAGGAGCCTGGAAGGCTGCAGTCCATGGGGTCACAAAGAGTCAGACGTGAGTGGGGGACTAAGAACAGCAACAGGTAGATAAAGCCTCACTAAAAACTAGCAAGGGGGTAGCTTTTCTGACTCTTTCTAATGTCTACATCAGAAGCTCTCTCTATCCCTTTTATACTTTAATAAAATATTGCTACACAAAAGCTCCAAGTGATCAAGCCTCTTTTCTGGCCCCAGATCGAAATTCTCTCCTCCAGAGGCAAAGGATCCTGGCTTCATTCATGGAAACTTTTCATTTCCAAATAAAAATTCAAGATCTCAGGACACAAGCAATTATTATATTCAAAATGTAATTTATCTCAAGCAATCAAGTAAGCTACAAAACCAAAGCACTCTATATACTCTGTTCTTCTACAATCATCATATGTTAAAATTGGTCTCTAAGGCACCGTCAACTTGTAGATCTGTGAATGCCCCACATTCTTCTCCTTCTGTTGTCAACTCCATACACCCTGCTAGACACCCTGTTTCTCCAAAGGATGCAAACCATCCCATTATCTCCCTCATTCCTGTATTAGGTGGAATATTCTGAAATTTTAATATGAATCACTTTATAATTTTATTACATATGTTTCTGTAATTATGTATATTACGCACATCATCACCTTATAATAGCAACGATAACTTTCATTAAGTCCTTTTTATATATCAGGTGCTGTGCTAAACATTTATATTTATTATTTTATTAAAAACAATTCAAGGCAGTTTTTATTACACATATGTTACATATGAGAAAACCAGAAGCTCAGAGGGATATAGTTATGTGCCTCATTCAGACAACTAAAGATGATGGATTTAGAGGCTGTAACCAAGATTTTACCATGTTAGACTAAAACTAAAAATGATATCTGTATATATATGTATACACACATATACACACACAGAGGTTTTCACTTTCTTACTCAAAGAAAGCACTCAGACAGGTTTCTATGCATGATCAAGATCTATTATCAGGAAATTAGAAAGTGTATTGTAACTCAAAATCAGTCTATGTACTTTATAGCCCTCTAACTAAGTTTATCCATTTTGTGGCCAAACACAGCAAAGACAGTGGTAAATTTGAGTAAGATAACTTTGGCCACCTCATGCGAAGAGTTGACTCATTGGAAAAGACCCTGATGCTGGGAGGGATTGGGGGCAGGAAGAGAAGGGGACGACCGAGGATGAGAAGGCTGGATGGCATCACCGACTCGATGGACGTGAGTCTGAGTGAACTCCGGGAGTTGGTGATGGACAGGGAGGCCTGGCGTGGTGCGATTCATGGGGTCACAAAGAGTCGACATGACTGAGCCAGTGAACTGAAACTTCAGGAAATCCAGAAACTTCTCAAATCTTGTTCTTAATTTTTTTACAGAAAGAGCTTAGGAGACTCTCAGCCTGCCCTAAAAAAGACGGAGTTTTAAAATAATAAATAAGTATCTCTGTATGTAGGCTTCCCGGTGACTCAGTGAAAATCTGCCTGCCAGTACAGGAGACGTGGGTTCGATTCCAGGGTGGGGAGAAGGGAATGGCAAACCCCTCCAGTATCCCTGCCCAGGAAATCTCATGGACAGAGGAACCTGAGAGCTACAGTCCACGGGGACCCAAAAGAGTCGGACATGACTCAGCAACTAAACAACAACAATCGATGTTTATATATGATTCATGTCTACAGAATTAGAAAAATGATACAATCGAAAGTGGCTCTTTTGCTCCTTTCCTGCTTGCCTATTTTTGCCCCCCAACTAACCCTGAAAGAACTGAATCATAGAAATGAGATCACTAGCCAATTTAAACTAACTCCAGACTTAATGCTCTCCATTAATGCACCCATGCCTCGCCTAAACTATTGATTCCTTCCTTAGATAAAAAGTAAAAATTAAGGAATAAATTTTAAAAAAAGAAGGAAGTTTCCATGTTACTCTCTCCATACATCTCATGCTCTCCTCCCCTCTCCCCATGTCCCTAAGTCTATTCTCTATGTCTGTTTCTCCACTGTTGCCCTGTAAATAAATTCTTCAGCACTATTTTTCTAGATTACATATATGTGTATTAGAATATGTATTTATCTTCCTCTTTCTGACTCACTTTACTCTGTGTAATAGGTTCTAGGTTCATCCACCTCATTAGCATATGCAAAATAGATAGCCAATGGAAATTTTCTCTATGGCTCAGGAAACTCAAACAGAGGCTCTGCATCAGCCTAGAGGGGTGGGGTGGGGAGGGACGGGAGGGAGGTTCAAGAGGGACAGGATATATGTATACCAATGGCTGATTCATGTTGAGGTTTGACAGAAAACAGCAAAATTCTGTAAAGCAATTATCTTTCAATAAAAATAAATTAATGAAAAAGAGAAGAATTCAGTATTAATAGTTAAATAATGACTAACTCTGACCATCCTAATTAATATATTAAAAAGCAGAGACATTGCCAACAAAGGTCCATCTAGTCAAGGCTATGGTTTTTCTAGTGGTCATGTATGGATGTGAGAGGTGGATGATAAAGAAAGCTGAGTGCTGAAGAATTGATGCTTTCAAACTGTGGAGAAGACTCTTGAGAGTCCCTTGGACTGCAAGGAGATCCAACCAGTCCATCCTAAAGGAGATCAGTCCTGGGTGTGTTCATTGGAACGACTGATGCTGAAGCTGAAACTCCAATACTTTGGCCACCTGATGCAAAGAGCTGACTCATTGGAAAAGACCCTGATGCTGGGAAAGATTGAGGGCAGGAGGAGAAGGGGATGACAGAGGATGAGATGGTTGGATGTCATCAATGGACATGAGTTTGAGTAAACTCCTGGAGTTGGTGATGAACAGGGAGTCCTGGCATGCTGTGGTTCATGGGGTTGCAAAGAGTTGGACACGACTGAGTGAATGAACTAAATGACTATCTCTCTACCATAACAGCTCTCTTAGCAATCCTGCAGACTCATCACATGGGCAAGATAACACCTGAAGAGGGAGTAGGCAAGTCTTTATGCAGCAGAGACTGACACAGACCCATCTCCTGCCTAGAGGACTCACAGATCCTCCCCCAGCCCCTACCTTTTTACCCTTTAAAAACTCATGGCCAAGCAGAACCTTCAGAGTCGGTCTTGGGATAGGAGAAGAAAGGAAAGAAGGAAGGCAGAAGTGAGGAAAAGAGAAGAGGGGAGGGAGGGAAGAAAAGAAATATTCACAGTCCATAGGAAAGGACAACTTACAGTGTGCATTGTGGAAGCACTAAAAACACAGTGCTACTAAAAGTATGCTTAGAGTACTGGTTCTTTTTCACTGTCTAACCTTGACTAGTAACACTAATATAATTTAACTTCAGTTCATATTCAGTAAGGCAAGCATTTGAGTATGAAATGTAAGTCAATATACTTTCTTATATGAAAGTAATAACCACAGGCAGAGTACACGTTTCTCTGAGTTCTATTTTCTCACTACCCTTCTGAGTATTTCCATAGCAGCTTATACTTTGTTCTATTGATACTCCAGTTATTTATGTTTCTGTTGCATTTAAGCCGCTCTCACAGTCTCACACATGTAGCAAAGTGCATGTGATTCCAAGTGTCACAGAGTTTACTGCCTTATTTTGTTTTGCATACATACTCGACGACTGCCTTTCTCAAATTTATTTCCTATTGCAGATCTAGCCAGATACACGAGCAATGTTTTCCTCCAGACGGCTAGTGCTGCATTTGCTTTCTGTTTTAGCATGCACAGTATTTTCATAATATTCAGCCTTAATGGCATTTCACACACATGCACTTCTTTGCCGTTTTCATTCTGTGTGCTTGTCCCTTCTCTCAACATTCTCCTCACACTTTATACCCATTCCCTCTACCAGGAGGTTCTTCTCTGAGGGCATTATTTCCTATCTGTGTAAAATCCATCTGGGGCTTCCCTTAATGGCTCAGAGGTTAAAGTGTCTGACTGCAATGCGGGAGACCTGGGTTCGATCCCTGGGTTGGGAAGATCCCCTATCCTACAACAATTTCTAATTCCTTACAAAACTGAAATCCATTCTGTCTGTGCCTCAAGCTAAGTTTTTAGTTTTATGTTGCTCCACGCCTTGGCCCAAATGGGGCACAGTCAGCATAAAGAACTCTGACCACATTTCAAGGATGGCTTACCTATGTGGGAAAGCAAATGGACTGCGCTTTGATTTCAGAAGATGACAGTAGTCAAGAGATCCTTCACTAAAGTAATATAAAGCAAAAGGTGAGTCATTATTATCAAAGCATTGCACATAAAAGATGAAAAGAACTCTGAGACAGCTTCTCCGTCTCTAGGGGACTGCTGATTGCAAAGCATCATAAACAAATCGAAAAATCTATTCTTAAAGATGCAAAGATTCCAAAAACACCTGTTAAAGGGAAACACCAACGTGGTATCACAACTTACTTATGTTTATTCTTTTTGTTTTCAGTTTCATAATTTACACTTTAATCGTGCTTCACATATCAAAGAGATATATGAAACAAGATTAGAAACACAATTACCAAGATAGTCATCAGAGTTACTCCTTGTATTCTCCCTGAAACACACCCACAAATAAAAACTGCACTGGCACGTAAGCAGTGAATCACCACCCCATTCTCTCTACATCTTTATTTAAGTTTGATAACTTGACATTTGTGAGGATTACTGGAGACAGTTAATCTTGTTGGAATGAAAATTTCAATAAAAATAATAAAGTTATTTCATATTGATGATTTATTATTAAAGTATGTAAAAAGGTTTTCAGTTATTGTTGACTGTGAAAACTAATGCATATTCACAATCATTGAACTCTGTGCTAGACCCTTGCTCCTGAACCTTTGAGAAGCTCATACTACTTTGTACGATGTTATGCAGTTTGTGATAGCAAAATTTTAAAGCATTCACTACAAATCGTAAAGAAAAAAAAATTAAAAGACTCAAAGCCTTGTATATTTTACTTTTAACCCATACTCCCGCAGCCTTATACGAGATTCATCCAGACCATCACATTGCACAATGACAGGGACTAAAATACTAGAATAAAGAAATTCACAGAGCCACAGTAGGGACTCCTGGATCAGAAGTCTTTATCATTGTTCTTATTCAGAACTAGAATTCTGCTCCTGGTTCCAACCAGTATTACTCCCCTCATACTGGTGGCTTCCAACTAGGCTGTAATGCTTGTGCCCTTCAGAAAGATTCCCAGGTCAAGAAAGGAGAACTGTCTGCACGGAAGCTTTAGGAGTGAAAAAAATTCTCTGGTGGCAGTCCTAGCTGCCTTTCCCTGCTGTAAGTTCAGGCTGGCCCAGAGATGCTTTATCTTCTCATTAAAGAGCCAAGAAGCTATTTAAAACTATACAAAACAACCTCACCAGTTAACGATGTAGTCTTTGGCCCTCTCAAAAGGGTCAGAAAAAGTACATTCTGAATATTGTCAGCAAAAATTATTACTAATAGTAAACAGGTTATATTTTGAAAACTAGAAAGTGTGGTATCAAATTGTGTAACAATTCTGAAAATGTATGTAAATAATTATGGTTTTGCTTTTTTCAGTTTAGGTAAAGAAATAGTAAAACATACATAGAAACATGGTTTAAGCTCCCCTGAAATAGCACCTCTCTTCCGAATAGCTTAGAGAACATAAAAGGCTGTTTCTTCTCATGCAACCATAAACATTTGGTTCACACACTAACAACTGGATCAGATTATGCATATTACGAATAACTTGGAATGTAAATAGAATTATAACATTACAATGTTATAATTTATAATCCTGGGATTACAAATGATTAATATAATTTCTGAGTATTGAACCCACTAATAAAAGAGGGTCAGTTACCCAGAGTGAGGCTATGTCATTACCATGAATTCTCAAAATGTTCACACCTTTTTATCACTTGTGTTTACCTAGTATTCATTCTTTATTTCTTGTTTTGTGCCCTAGTTTTTTAAAAATGTTGTCATTCTAGACTGTTCAAGGACAGGGTCATTGAAAATGACTATGTCAATGAATAAATATCTTTAAATGCAATAGCTTTCTTATTTTTTAAAACACATATATGTTAGATGTCGATTTGCATTGTAGAGAATATTCCTGCTCATTTTACAGCTAAAAATTAAGAGCACACACTTTTGAATACATTTTTGAACTACGTTAAACCTTTTTTGCTAATGCTGCCCTGTTCTTCCTTTAACTTCATGCTTCTTGATCATCCTACGAGATAAGATATAACTAGATGATGGAGGAAATAGAGAGGATAAAATAGAGTTATTATGCCTCCCAAAGCAAACAAATGTATTTTAAAAATGCACTGATATATGCATTTATTTTCCTTTCTCCACCCAAATTTCTTTCTTTATTATTTTTTGACTGATAAATTCTGAAAGAGATTTTTCTCAGAATGATGCATGAAGAAATATTCTATATATTAGGAGAGGACCTTAAATCAAGACTAACATATCAATAGAAGTCTGAGCTTGAATTGGATCTTAGCAATCTCCACTTCAACACATTTCTGTAATCAACTGATCCAGTGACTTATGAGAAATTTTAAAACAGCTAAAGGAAGGCAGAGAGTATTATAAAAATAAGCTACTCTGCAGTTTCTATGACAGGACTTGCTTGTCTCATCTTTCTTTCACACATATAAAGTTAACACTCTCTTGTTAGTACATTTATTTATCTTCCTGGACAACCACCAGAAATGTTTAAACTCCTTTCTATAGTAAAGCCTGGCTAAAACAATGAGCATGTAGAGGGTTACTGAGGATTTAATTTTCAAGAGTTTGTTTTCATGGTTTAATTTTTATGTAAATAATATTATTGCTGTGTGTGATTGACTGTAAAAGTACTTAAAGTTAATTGTGTAAGTAATTCTTTGAAATAATTATGTCCATTGACATGCATCTCAAGAAAATTTGAAATACTAGCAGTTGGATTTACACTTTTTTCTAAAAGAAGGGTTAAACTTTCCAATATTCTAAAATAAAATGAGGTACCCTGATATTTTACTAAGTGCTACATCTAAAGAATAATATGAGATGTAGAAGGCAATACAAGATATTTAAAGCACCAGGAGGGGACTTATTTGAAGATTGCCATGCTGCTGAGTGTTTACTAGATATCCTGAAGAATAGTAAAAAAAAATAAATAAATAAAACTTTAAGACAATTAAATGAGGCAACATAAAGTTCTAACCACAAATATTTTGACCACAGGAGCCCTAGTATCACTTTGTCATTCCTATACATAATAACAGAACAGATAGCTACAATGAGTTAATATGTACAAACTTGTGGGAAACAAAACTTTATACCAATGCTCATTTAGGACTGGGGCAAATTCATAGTATAACAAATGCAATTAGTCCCTGGATCACTCTTATTTTAGAAGTATACAAGTATTTCAACATGTTTTATTTGAACCCAAATTATCTTCTGCATAACCTATTCTGTTATATAAGATTCTTTCTTAGTACAAAGAAATGAACTACAAAATGCAGGCAAAAGGGGAACTATAGGGTCACTAAAGGAAGAGATAAAGAGCCAGGCTTGTCATAAAATACATAAACTAGAGAAGCAATAAGTAAAGGACAATGAATGCCCAAAGGGGCCATCGGGACAGTGTTCTAATGGTCTTCAACTTTGTTACCTTAACAGATATTTAGGAGGATTTCAATGGCACCCCACTCCAGTACTCTTGTCTGGAAAATCCCATGGATGGAGGAGCCTGGAAGGCTGCAGTCCATGGGGTCACTGAGGGTCGGACACCACTGAGAGACTTCACTTTCACTTTTCACTTTCATGCATTCGAGAAGGAAATGGCAACCCACTCCAGTGTTCTTGCTTGGGGAATCCCAGGGATAGGGGAGACTGGTGGGCTGCCGTCTATGTGGTTGCACAGAGTCGGACATTACTGAAGTGACTTAGCAGCAGTAACAGCAGCTAAGACTAAACAGGGTAGCTCAGCAGTAACAAATATGCCTGTCAATGAAGGAGACACGAGTTCCATCCCAGGGTCAGGAAGATCCCCTAGAGGGGGAAATGGCAATCACTCCAGTATTCTTGCCTGGAGAATTCCATGGACAGAGAAGCCTGGCAGGCTACAATCCATGGGGTCACAAGGAGTCGGACATGACTGAAGTGACTGAGCATGCATACAACATCTATATTATTATGCAACTTACTAAAACATGTTACTCTAAATATTCCCATTTATACTCATTTGATATGTTCCTAAAACATTTACCCATAACCCAAAAGTAAGCTATTTTCTACCTTTAATAATAAAAATAACTATCTAATTTCTGATTTTGAAGAGAACATATGCTCACTTTAAATCAAAATAAAAACTTAAGATTATAGAGAAAAGCATAGGGGAAAAATATAACAATTGGCTGAGAAACAAGAAAAATATCACTACCTCTAAGGAGAAGAGGGAGACAGAGGATGAGATGGCTGGATGGCATGACCAATTCAGTGAACATGAACTTGGCTAACTCCGGCAGATAGTGGTGGATAGGGAAGCCTGACGTGCTGCACCCCATGAGGCACAAAGAGTCGGACATAACGGCTATTGAAAAACAGCAACAAAAGTTTGTAGTAATTTGTTATGCAGCCACAGAAAAAAATTAATGCAACAGATTTAGATATGAATTTTATTTTTGATTTCTTACTTTGATGTAACTTATTTTGCTTCTTACAGATTCACTTTTCCCATAATAGTGGGTACCCACAAAGTGGGTACATGATAATTTAAATATGTACATGTTGAATTATTCATTTAGTAAAAACATATTCCTAGTTATTTTACAAAAAAAAACAGTTTATTTTACACATGACTCTCCACATCTTTGTTTTAACACTTAAAACATATATCATCGCAATGCTTCTGAGAAAATAGAAGAGAGCTCTAACTCATTTCTTTGGCTAAAAGGTATTCCATGGCTTGGCACATAATACTAAATTATTTCCTCTTCAGGCTGTTTCCAGTTTCTTTGCATTCAGTTCAGTTCAGTCGCTCAGTCATGTCCGACTCTTTGCAATCCCATGAATCGCAGCACGCCAGGCCTCCCTGTCCAATACCAACCCCCGGAGTTCACTCAGACTCACGTCCATCGAGTCAGTGATGCCATCCAGCCATTTCATCCTCTGTCGTCCCCTTCTTCTGCCCCTAATCCCTTCCAGCATCAGAGTCTTTTCCAATGAGTCAACTCTTCACATGAGGTGGCCAAAGCACTGGAGCTTCAGCTTTAGCATCATTCCTTCCAAAGAAATCCCAGGGTTGATCTCCTTCAGAATGGACTGGCTGGATCTCCTTGCAGTCCAAGGGACTCTCAAGAGTCTTCTCCAACACCACAGTTCAAAAGCATCAATTCTTTGGCGCTCAGCCTTCTTCACAGTCCAACTCTCACATCCATACATGACCACAGGAAAAACCATAGCCTTGACTAGACGGACCTTAGTCGGCAAAGTAATGTCTCTGCTTTTGAATATGCTATCTAGGTTGCTCAAAACTTTTCTTCCGAAGAGTAAGCGTCTTTCAATTTCATGGCTGCAGGCACCATCTGCAGTGAATTTGGAGCCCCCCAAAATTAAAGTCTGACACTGTTTCCACTGTTTCCCCATCTATTTCCCATTAAGTGATGGGACAAGATGCCATGATCTTCATTTTCTGAATGCTGAGCTTTAAGCCAACTTTTTCACTCTCCTCTCTCACTTTCATCAAAAGGCTTTTTAGTTCCTCTTCACTTTCTGCCATTACAGTCCAACTCTCACATCCATACATGACCAGAGGAAAAACCATAGCCTTGACTAGACAGACCTTAGTCGGCAAAGTAATGTCTCTGCTTTTGAATATACTATCTAGGTTGGTCATAACTTTTCTTCCCAATTATTAACGTCTTAATATTGGTAGAATATAATTACCAACAAAGACTTACTGTATAGCACAGGGAACTATGCTAAATATTTTGTAATTATCTATAAGGGAAAAGAATCTGGAAAAGGATATACACAGATATAATTGAATCTCTGTGCTGTATACCTGAAGCTAATATGATATTATAAATCAACTATACTTCAATAAAAAGTTTTTCAAAATAAAAATGTATTCATAGGATATATTTGTAACAGTTTTGATATATTATTGACTGAATTTTATTCAGATTTCCCTAGTTTTTCTCTAATGTCTTTTTCTGTTCCAGGATCCCTATCAGGTCACCATGTCACACCACATCGCCTTAGGCTCCTCCTGGCTGTGACCATTTCTCACACTGTCCTTGGTTTTGGCGATCTGGACAGTTTTTTGAGGACTACCAGTCAGGTATGTTGTAGAATGCCCCTCAATTAGAATTAGAATTGTCTGATGTTTTGTCATAATTAGACTGGGGTTATGGGTTTTGGGAAGAAAGACCCTAAAGGTAAGATGCCCTTGTCATCACAGCAGGTCAAGGGTATCTCCTGTTGGCATGACTATCACTGTTGAGGTAAACCTCAGTCAGCTGGCCGAGGTGGCCTCTGCCATGGTTCTCCACTGTAAAGTGACTCTTGGCCCACACTTACGAGTGAGGAATTGAGTTCCACCCCCTTGTGAGTGGAGACCTACATAGATTATTTGGAGTGCTTCTGTAAGGGAGATTTGTTTCTTCTCTCCATTTATTTATTAAATCACTTATTTATTCCAGAAAGGAATTTTAGATACTTATTTTTAATAAATTTATTTATTTTAAATATTTATGTATTTATTTGGGGCCTTACTCGTAGCATGTAGGATAATTTCGTTGTGACATTCGAAATCTTAGTTGCAGCATGTGAGACCTAGTTCCCTGACCAGGGATCGAACCCCAGGCCCCCTGCACTGGAAGCAGAGTCTTAACCACTGGATCACCAGGGAAGTCCCTTTAATTTATTTTAAAATTGGAGTGTAATTGCTTTACAATGTTGTGTTAATTTCTTCCAAGTAGCTGGGTCAGAACTATTGACCAGTTACTTGCGGAATCTAGGGTGTTTGCAGAGCCAGCCTTGGCCTCCTGGAAAGGGCGCCACCTGGTGGCGAGCACTCTAGGGATGGGCGTGCAGTCTCTCTCGTACTACAGCATGTGGAGGTGGGGACTAACCGGAGGTGAAGGCGTGGGGAGTGGCCTCTTGCAGCCTCAGACTTACCTGGCAAGTCCCTGCCTGGGATACAGTTGCTGGCGAGCTGGGACTGAGGGCTTCCTGGGGCAGTGGAGCCAGATGTTGGGATTCAAGCCCCAGCTTTAACAGGGAAAACTTAGGCAAGCAGTGCCATCTCTCCAAGACTCAGTTTCTTACCTGTAAAAGGGAAATCAAAGGACCTATCTCCCCGAGTTCCTTCTAAAGAATAAATTAGACTAGGCATGATCTGAGTTTGGGTTCTCCAAAAGCAGATCCTAAAATTCAGATGTAAGTAATTTATTTGGAAGTGATCTCAGGAAATACCACTTGGGGAGGACATGAGACGTGAGACAAAACAGCAAGAGTGACTTATCCAGAAAGCGTGCTGCCACCAGGGGCACCAAGTACTTAAAACTTCTCAGCATTACCCTGGCCTGAGGGCATAGAGCCGGGGTGTTTCCTCAGATTCCCAGCAGTTCCTGATGGGGGCTCCTCTTGGAGTGTCTCAACTCCTCAACATTGCTGGCTTATTTGATACAAGCACATAGTGGGGTGCAGCAACCAGTGTCCCAAGAGTCAGAAATGACAATATTTGGAAGCTGGGTCAACATGCATGAAAACAGGTGTTTCCCTGGTGGCTCAGCAGTAAAGAATCTGCCTGCAGTGAAGGAGATGCAGAAGACAGGGGCTCAATCCCTGGGTCAGGAAGGTCCCCTGGAGGAGGGAATGGCAACCCACTGCAGTATTCTTGCTGGAGAGGCCCATGGACAGAGGAGCTTGGCAGGCTACAGCCCATGGAGTCGCCGAGAGTCCGACACGACTGTGTGACTTTCACTTCACTTTCATGGGGAGCACAGGCGTTAACAACCCTACCAGCAGTGGCTTGATGTCCCCCACATTATAGACAAGGAAGCTGGAGCTCACGGAGTGTCAGAGCCTCGTCTGGTTCTGGGGAAGATGACGTCCGTATCAGTGTCCCGTGGGTAGGTACGGCTGATCCTGCCAGGGCCCAGATTGTAAAGAATTTTCATCCTGTGCCTGAATAAAGATGTTCTCTCTATATATTTCTGAGCCCAATCATGACTGCCCAGAACTGTGTTTCCTTCTATAACATGTCAAGGCTGAATCTTTTGTGTTCTTCCCTGGGTCTGCACCCAGTAATGAACTCCATTCAAGCCCCACGGCTACCTGCAGTCCCTGGGACTCATTGATAGTCTTGGAATATTAACACAAGGAATAACTCTCAGTGGTTGGAGAGAGCAAGGGAATGGTTTCATCTTTCTTTTTCTGCACCACTTAGACCTGAGAGAGAAGAGGGAATTGGTGGAAACAGAAAAGGCTGTGGGCCCGCTCTCTCCTCTTCCAGTTGCATCATGTGGGATACTGGAGCCTGCCTGCCCACGGGGCCTCACTTCTGTCCACCAGGAACCCAGGATCTCATTGCTGGCCTCATAGCCAGAAATAGCAGGTCTGCTCAGCTCTCCTTTGTAAGGTCACGGTCACATCTGTCAGTGCTGGTGACGAGGCTCATGCAGGACTAGCAGGAGAGCAGTCGAGAGTGGGTGGGGCAGGGCTGCCATAGAGAACATCAGGGTTTCGGGGCAAGGAACTGTTTCCGGTTCACGCCACTGAACAGAGGATAAAACCCATCTTTTGTGGTCAGCTCTTGGTTGGAGCCAGGAGTATGATTTTTTTTTTAATATGTTACTCTTCAATTATTATTAAAGAAATTTTTATTGTGGTAAAATATATGTAACATAAAACTTGCCATTTTAACTCTTTTTATTTAATTTTTAAAATTTGAATTCTATTTATTTATGGCTGGGCTGGATCTTTGATGCTGCAAGTGGGCTTTCTTTAGCTGCAGCGAGCAGGGCTACTCTCTAGCTGTGGACACGGGCTCTAGGCATGGCAGCCCACGGGCTCAGTAGTTGTGGGGCATGGGCTTAGTTGCCCCGTGGCATGAGGAATCTTCCTGGACCAGGAATTGAACCCATGCCCCTGCATTGGCGGGTGGATTCTTATCCACTGGACCAGCAGGGATGTCCCCATTTTAACTATTTTTAGATGTGTGATTCAGTGGCATTAATTATATTCACAATGTTTTGAAACTATCCTCACTGCTTTACCCTGTCTCATTAAGCAACAACTCACCATGCTTTCCTCCTCCCAGCCCCTGCAACCACCATTCTACTTTCTGTCTCTATGGTTTTGACTACTCTCGGGACCTCATAATACGAGTGGATATCTGTCCTTTAGTGACCGGCTTGTCTCACTTAGCATAATGTCTTCAAAGTTCATCCATGCTGTGGCACGTGTCAGAATCTCCCTCCTTTTTACACCAGAATAATACTCCCTGTATATATAGACCCCATTTTGTTGTCCCCTCTTCTTATAATGTTATCCCTTCATCAGTAATACTCCGTTGCATATATTGACCACATCATGTTATCTCTTGACGAAGGCAAGTCTTTCTTTTACATCTCTACCTGATGGTGCACTTAAAAGAAAAAGAATGCTTTTAAAAGGAACAAAGAAGGCACCCAGCACATATGACCCTCTCACAGCACTGGGTACCCAGCCACCAGACTTGCCCAGCCACCAGCGACACCAATGGTGATCAACACTCTTCAGTGATACTTCTGAGAACAGAAACTAACAGTAAGAACAACATACACATTTCAGTTACCCATAAGCATGGATTTACTATTTTGGTCTTTGGAAGTGATTAGGCTGGGCTGTGTGTTCTATGAGGGCAAGGTTCAGGCCCATTTGATCTCCACTCTGTACCCAGGGCTCATCGTGGCCTACCTAGCACGCAGTAGTACTAAATAAGTATTTTCTGAACATGGAATGAGGTGGGTGGTCTGCAGGGCCGGAGCGGATTGCTGCCCTGGAATGATAACACTGCCAGAACCGTTCATTGCGCCTACATATGCTGGTGCTCCTTGTTCCTCGTCCTCCCATCAGCCCTCCGAGGATAGGCATCATCATGCCCATTTTACAGCTGAGGAAGCTGAGGCTAAGTATGTAACCCAAGCGAGTACAAGGCAGAGCCATGTTCCATTTGGAATCAGTGTTCCTGGAAAGGCGTGGAGAGCAGCAAGTAAGCATTTTGCTTGGTTATCATTTTTAAAAAGTAATTAATTTGCTTACGAGGGTCCTAGTTGCCCCCCATGGGTTCCTTGGTCTTCACTGTGGCATGCAGGATCTTTAATTGTGCATCATGTGAAATCTAGTTCCCTGACCAGGGATCAAACCCAGGCCCCCTGCGTTTGGAGCACAGAGCCCCCCGGCCACTGGACCACCAGGAACGTCCCTAGGTTATCTTTTATAATCAGTACAATACCTATGGAAAGGTACTGTTACTACTGCCATTTACAGAGGAGAAAGCTGAGACCTGGGAAGCAGCTAGCAAGTGCTGGGGCCAGTATAGGAACCTGACCAGCCTGGCCTCACTGCCCGCTGCCTCTGCCCCACCAGACTGGCTCCATGTCTCACTTCATTCTCCTGGAGTCACCCCCGCAAGCTGAAATGTCAGGCACTGCTGCGGCTTTGGCTTCCCTCTGAATGCAACTGGTAGGCTGAAGTGAGCCTGCAGGAATTTTGCCATCTCATCTGGCTAATTAAGTGTGATTTGGGGGCTCCTGAATGAGGCGGATGTGAGTCATAAACAACACAGGCTCATTTGAACTTAATAACCCCACTAGTCACGGATCTAAGTTTAGAAGTGATTAGGGAGCTGCCTGGGCCGGGGCTGGGACAGTCCTGGAGGATCCCATGTCTGTTCGCTGCCTTCCACGTAGGCCAAGCGCTCGTCATCCAGAAGAGAACTATTTGTTGCTCAGTTTAAATAATTAAATTTTATTAAAAAGCAAACAAACCATGGTGTGTCAGATAAATTCTGCATGAATTCTTTTTAGCATTTATTTATTTATTTAGCTGCATCGGGTCTTAGTTGCAGCACTTGGGTGTTTGTTGCACCACGTGGGATCTCTCGTTGTGGTTCAGGTACTCTCCGGTTGTAGCACTGTGGGCTTAGTTGCCCCACTGCACGTGGGATCTTAGTTCCCTGACCAGGAATCGAACCTTTGTCCCCTGCATTGCAAGGCGGATTCTTTTGTTGTTGTTGTTATATTTTGTTGTTTACATTTATTGATTTTTAATTGGAGGATAATTGCTTTATAAATGTTGTGTTGGTTTCTGTTGTGCAACATGAATCAGCCATAGGTATACACATGTCCCCTTCCTCTGGAGCCTCCCTCCCACCTCCCACCCCATCCCGCCCCTCTAGGTTGTCACAGAGCATGAGGCTGATCTCACAAGGTAGATTCTTAACCACAGGACCACCAGGGAAGTTTCAGCATGAATTTTTAAAATAAAACATAATATTTAAAAAAATGTCCCTTGCAAGAGGCAGCATTAGATAACAACCTCAGCATCTCCAAGGTGGAGGAGCATTCTCCACTGTGACCAGGAGGCTTTTGCAGAGGAGTTTGAGAATTCATTTCCTGCATCATTGTCCCATCAGGCCAGTGTGTCTGGCTACCAGCTGCTGCCTCTCCAGGCTCTGGTCTGATGCTCAGGGTTAGGCACACCTGTTACCTATCCTTAGTGAGTAGTGGGGTGTGTAGTTCAATCTGCAGTGTTCCCTGTTATAATCCACCACATGGACAGAAACGCTTTCAGATGGTATTGTAGGGTCTATCAACTTGGAGAACCAGAACTTTGATTCTTTTCATGTCCATGAGATGAACTTTTCCGGGAAGGGTCAGAAAGTTTCCCCACAGCCTTTATTGCTCATCAGATGCTATGTGCAAATACTGCTTTCCACACTGCTTCCAGCTCTCTACCTGGTGATGGCTCTCCTCCGTCGTTTGGGCCTGGGAGATGGAAAATGTAGAGCAGCGTCTGCAAACTGTGACAAAGGACTGTGAGCCTGTTTTTGTATGACCCGTGAGCTAAGAGTAATTTTTACACTTAGTGGTTGAAAAAAGTCCAAAGAGGACTAATTCGTGCTGTATGGCTTCCCAGGGGGTGGCGGTGGTGGCAAAGAACCTGCATACCAGTGCGGGAGACAGAAGAGAAACGGGCTCAGTCCCCAGGGCAGGAAGATGCCCTGGAGGAGGGCATGCGACCCACTTCAGCATTCTTGCCTGAGGAATCCCACAGGCAGAGCAACCTGGTGGGCTGCATACAGTCCACAGGGTCGTGAAGAGTCGGACACGACTAAAGCAATTTAGCACGCACGAATGCATGGAATTTAAGCAAAATTCAAGTTTTTATGTAGATATTTTGAATAAATGTATACAGATTTCAAATTTCCGTGTCCATAAATAAAGTTATTAATATATAACTTATATAACTTTATAAGAAATGCATACATACATGCAGCCACACCTATTCATTTACATACTCTTTTTTTATTTTTGGCCGCACTGGGTCTTCCTTGCTACACGTGTGCTTTCTCTAGTTGTGACGAGCAGGGGCTACTCTTCCTTGAGGTGTGCAAGCTTCTCGTTGTGGTGGCTTCTCTTTTGGGGGACTGTGGGCTCTAGGCGCATGGGCTTCAGTAGTCATGGTGCACAGGCTTACTTGCTCTGGGGTATGTGGGATCTTCCTGGACCGAGATCGAACCCGTGCCTCTGGCATTGGCAGGTGAATTCTTTACCACTGAGCCACCAGGGAAGCCATCATTTATATATTCCTTGTAGCTGTCTTTGAGCTACACCAGCCCAGCTGAGCAGCTTTGATAGTCTGCATGGCCTACAAACCTGAAAATAGTTACTACTTGGCCCTTTACAGAAAAACCTTGCCAACTTCTGGGCGTCTTGCCCAGAGCCCGCAGGGCCGCTGCAGGGGGATAGTCAGGATGACCCTGGAGCAATGTCTAAGGGAAGCTCTCCCTCCTCCCTCAGCATATTGTGGATGCTGCTCCCAAATTCCACTTCCATGCCACTGGTAGCCTCTGCCCCAGTGGGGCGGCTGGACATGGCCTCACCGCTCCTAAGTCTACAGGCTCTAGGCAGCCAGCTCTCCCGGGATTCTCCTGGGCATCTTCACCCAAACCCGGAATCTTATTTGGCACTCGGAAGGATGGCGTTGTCCCCCATGGGCCACATATTATTAGACTGGTGCCAAAGATTCTGATTTTAAAAAATAAGACAATTTCCCTGACTACTTCCTTTGGAAAAACATGCATAAAATATGCTCTGGTTATCGTAAGTAAAAACATGCCTGGTTAGATCTAAATCTTCTAAATCGGGTTTTCTGGGGGAAAAAGAAGACAAAGGGGTGCAGGTGTTGGATGAATTCACATTTGTTTTATTTGTTTTCCTTTATTTTTAATTGAGGGTAATTACAATATTGTGTTGGTTTCTGCCATACATCAGCATGGATCAGCCGTCGCTATACATGTGTCCCCTCCCTCTTGAGCCTCCCCCCCACCTCCCACCACATCCCACCCCTCTAGGTTGTCACAGAGCCCTGGTTTGAGTTCCCTGCGTTATACAGCAAATTCCCACTGGCTATCTATTTTATATATGTTAGTGTATATGTTTCCATGCGACGAATGGAATGTTTGTTTTAAAATAACTTCCCGTAGAGTTACTGAACCGAGTAAACCTTAGCCAAAAGCTCTGGATTTGCAGAAGCCGAGTGGGCTTTGTGACATTTTCCTGTGTCTGAGCTGTGAACTTGGGTAAGTTATTTTGGCTTCCAAAACCTGAGTCTGTCCATAGATCATTAAAGTAGTGAAAATGCTGTCTGTCTCCTAAGAGTGCCATGATGATTTGGAAAGTTAAGTTCCTGGATGTAGTAGACATATACCCCATGATAACTTCTCCTGTTCCTTGTCTCATCTAGACCTGCCTTAGAGTCTGATACTCAGTGTTAACCCACAAAAGCAAAGAAGATGTTTTTTCACTGTGAAAAATTTCTCACTTTTTGTTTCCTTCATTGACTTGAAAAACCTTTATTCCATGGCTCTGGGCATTTGAATAGAGGAAAGTAAAATCATAATTTTATAGATTATTAGACCCGCACAAGCAGCCAGTGTAGATAATCCAGCGGTTAATAATCACTCTAATAAAACCCCTCTTCTCTTATTTATACTATACTTTTCTGCTTCAAGTCACCCAGAAAAACGAGTGGGCTTGGCCTCTGTTTCAGTCTGCCTGAAGAAATGCTTGAGGGGTGTGTCTTTGTAGCTGGTGTGTTCTGACTAGCCTGGGAGATAGGAAGGGGAAAAAAGAACATGATACTGCAGGCCTGGAAGGACCAAGGCAACTCCTCATCCAACAGCCTTGTACTGTAGACAAGGAAACCAAGGCCAAGCAACTCATTAACGGCAAGGCTAGTACCCTAAGCAGTGGCCCAGGGCCCTGTCTCATGTTACTGCCAGGCTGCTGGAAGTCTCAGGGATGCTAACACTGTATCTAATGCTGGTACTAATACTGTAGGACTTCCTTATAACGCAAGAGTTGAGGAGCTACAGCTTTGAACACAGACGAATGGCAGGACTTCAGACTTCGTCAGGGAGACCCAGCACACCAGAGCCGGCTGCACTTCAGCTGGCATAAGTGCAGGACACCCAGAGGCAAGGCCAGCTAGCTGGACATCATCTGAGACAGGCCAAAGGCCTGGGGGTCAGCTCCTGAGTGTGATGGAGAATTTAAAGTTCACTCGGTGTTGGGACTTCCCTGGTTGTTCATCGGATGAGAATCTGCCTGCCCATGCAGGGGACACGGGTTCGATCCCTGGTTCGGGAAGATCCTGCATGCCAGGAGCAACTGCTGCAGTGCAACTACAGAAGCCCATGGAATCCAGAGCCTGCGCTCTGCACAAGAAAAGCTACTGCGCAGAGAGTAGCCCCCACTCGCCACAGCTAGAGAAAGCCGCTGTGCAACGACAAAGACCCAGCAGAGCCACGAAGCAACGAAGAACTTTTTGTTTAAATTCAAGAAAAAATAAACTTCACCTGGTGCCTTTCAGCTTTATTCCCCACTCGCCACTACTGGGAATGGAACTCAAGAGTGAGGCGAGGTCAGCAGGGAATCCTGAGGGTGTCCCACCCAGATCCGCTTTATGGGCCTGTACACAATCCGCCGCTACTGGGAGTGTCTGTGTGTGTTAGTCACTCAGTCACGTCCGACTCTGCGACCCCATGGGCTGTAGCCCACCAGCTCCTCTGTCCATGGGATTCTCCAGCCAAGAATACTGGAGTGGGTTGCCGTTCCCTTCTCCAGGGGATCTTCCCGACCCAGGGATCAAACCTGGGTCTCCTGCATTGCAGGCAGATTGTTTACTGTCTGAGCCACTAGGGAAGACCTGCTGGAAGTGTGCTGGCTTCTAATATCTGCCAGCTCCCTCTGTCTACGGAGACCTGGGCCAAGTTAAATGGGAGCTGCCAGGGAGGCCATGCAGCCCCTTCCTCCGGGCCCCAACTTTGGCCAGTGACTGAAATGGGAGTACAGAAGCCCAGCCTTTGGACCAAGTGGCACAATTCCCTCTCCAGAGACCCTTGTGGGGTCGGCCGAAGCTGACTCCAGCTGATACCATATCCTTGCTTTGCTCCTTCCCTGGCCCCATCCTGCTTCCCCCACTCCCTTCCTCCTGAGAGCACCCCTCAATCAACCCCTTGTAGGAGTCTTCCCATCTCAGATTCCACTTCCAGGGACCCCAGTCCTACACAGGATCACTCCTAGAAGGCCTTAACACTGCCCATTTATTGTGATTGGTGCTGAATGTATTTTGACTCTGTGATAGTTCCTGTCCTTGGTGGATTCTTCCTACCTCTGGCCTCATCTCCTTCCTCTCTCTGGGGAGGTTCTGTCTTTAATCCCTGCCCCTGACAGCAGAGGTTTCTGAATGCAGCTGCTACTTGGCTCTGTGGAGTTGTGACAGCTTTAGGGGCAGCATTATATAGGAGCAATATCCTTTCTGATTATTGAATCTCAGAATTCATTTCACACCAAAACATCAAATAAAACCAGACAATACAAGGCAGCTCCATGGTTATGACTGGAAGAGAGGAATCTCATTGTTCATCCTCTAAAGTTGTGTTCTGTTCCTTATCAACCTCATCTGAAACCTCAAGAGTAACGATGTTTCTCCAGGAAGAGTAGAAAGTTTGGGCTGGCTTTGATTTGTGTTGGAGATGATAGACTTGCGATGGGAAAGATAGAAGACCTCCCCAGCCCACTCTCTGCCAAAAATCTTTATCAAGCCTTTGGTCCTCAGACAGGTTTCAATATCCTGTTGGAGCTGGACATCTGACCCACATCGAGAATACAGCCTTTTAAACACTCACTGCCCTCAGAAGCCTTCCATAACCCTCTGCAGAGGGAGGGACCCCTCAAGAGACCCTGAGTGGAGGCAGCAGGGCTGGGAAGCAGGTGCCCACTGGGGTTAATATATGTAGAATATATGCATGAACGTTTATTGATAAAAATGAGCCACGGTCACTGACTGTTCTGGTGTTGTTGCTGCCATCAATTCCTTTATCTTACGAGGGTATTTTCTCAGTTCTCTATGATGTAGCACTTGTATAATAAAGAGAAGTTTTCAGAACAGTTAGGTACAGAACAATTTCATTTTTAGTGTAAATAACTACTCATGGACACATATACATGTGTAGAAATAGACTGGAAGTGTGTGCACCTAAACTCTGGCAGGGCTAGCCTTTGGGTAGTGGAAAAATGAGTTCTCCTTTCCCTCTGTGCCTGTGTGTCGTCATTCCTAATACTTCTGCAGTGGATAGATAGCATTCACGTTCAAGCCAGAGTACAAGGATGATGCTGTGTAGTAGAGTGTCATTTCTGAGCCGTGGTAACCACTGCAGGGACATGGTAACAATCTGGAGTTGGCACCACGGGCTATGCCTCTCAGTCTAGGGGAGACGCGGTTTGGAAATCAATGATTCTAGCCTTCCGGGGCCAAAGGAGGAAACTGTTCAGAGCAGAGCAGAGAGTTGATGGGGCTGGCCACTCAGGGGTAGCACTTAGAAGCGGGAGGCGAGCAGAAGCTGTTCCCAGCTCTGGCCCTCACGCGCCCCGACAGTGCGCATCCTTCCTGTGACGGGCGCCTGCTGCAGGCGATGGCTCCAGGTCAACCACTCCACTTTCCTGTCCTTTGTGCCTTTGTGTGGGGTCTTTCATTGTGTGTGAGGGGAAGGGGAAGGGACGATGAGGTGGGGGATAACCTTTCTATTCTTAAAGCTGATTTTTAAAAAATCTTTTAATTAAATTATAGTTGACTTACAATGTTGTGTTAATTTCTGCTGTACAGCAAAGTGATCCAGTTACACACACACACACACACACACACACACACACACACTCTTTTCTATGTGCTTTTCCATTACAGTTTGTCACAGGATGTTGGGTAGGGTTCCCTGTGCTATCGAGTAAAGCCTTGCTGTCTGCCCGTCCTGTGTATAATAGTTTGCACCTGCCAGCCCCACAGTACCCCCGCCCCATCTTCTGCCCACCACGCCCCCTTGGCAGCCACAGGTCTGCTCTCTGTGTCTGTGAGTCTGTTTCTGTTTCATAGATAAGTTCATTGGTGTCACATTTTAGATTCCACATAAGTGACATGGTGTTTGTCTGTCTTTCTCTGACTTACTTCACTTAGTATAGTAATCTCTGCTGCTGCTGCTGCTAAGTTGCTTCAGTCATGTCCGACTCTATGCGACCCCATAGACGGCAGCCCACCAGGCTCCCCCGTCCCTGGGATTCTCCAGGCAAGAACACTGGAGTGGGTTGCCATTTCCTTCTCCAATGCAGGAAAGTGAAAAGTCAAAGTGAAGTCGCTCAGTCATGTCTGACTCTTAGCGACCTCATGGGCTGCAGCCTACCAGGCTCCTCCGTCCATGGGATTTTCCAGGCAAGAGTACTAGAGTGGGGTGCCATTGCCTTTTCCGACAGTAATCTCTAAGTCCATGTAAATGGCATTCTTTTTTTTTTTTCCTTCAGCTGAGCAGTATTATATATACGCACCACATCTTTCTCCATGCATCTGTTGCGGGACACTTAAGTTGCTTCCACATCTTGGCTATTGTGAATAGTGCTGCTGTGAACACAAGGAAGCATGTACCTTTTTGAATTAGAGCTTTCTCCAGATAAAGGCCCACCAGTGTGATTGCTGGATCCTATGGCAACTCTATTTTCAGTTTTCTGAGGAACTGCCATACCGTTTTCCATAGTGGCTGTACCAACTTACATTCCCACCAACAGTGTAGGAGGGTTCCCTTCTCTCCATGCCTTCTCCGGCATTTGTTACTTGCAGACTTTTAAAAAATATATTTATTTTAATTAAAGGATAATTGCTTTAGAATGTTGGGTTGGTTTCTGCCATACATCAACATGAATCAGCCATAGGTATACCTATGTCCCTTCCCTCTTGAGCCTACCGCCTACCTCCACCCCATCCCAGCCCTCTACATTGTCACTGGGCACCAGGTTTGAGTTTGCAGACTTTTAAATGGTAGCCTTTCTGACTGGTGTGAGCTGATGCCTCACGTGGCTTTGATTTGCATTTCGATAGTAATTAGTGACTTTGAGAATATTTTCACGTGCCTTTTGGCCATTTGTATGTCTTCTTTGGAAAGATGTCTGATTAGGTCTTCTGCCCATTTTTCAGTTGGGCTATTTGTGGGGTTTTCTGTTGTTGTTGAGGTGTATGAACTGTTTGCATATTTTGGAAATTAAGCCTTGGTCGGTTGCATCATTTGCAAATATTTTCTCCCATTCTGTAGGTGTCTTTTCATCTTGTGTTTGGTCTTCTCTGCTGTGCAAAATTAAAGCCGATGTTTTAAATTCGGGCTTTCCTGGTGGCTCAGGTGGTAAATTCCCTTCTCTCCTCTTAGTTACTGTTTTCCCTTCTACTTCTCCCTCTCTAATCCAAAATAAATTAATAACAATTTATTTATGATGATGGTGATAATAATAATAATTATTATTGCCATTGTGAAAGTGAAGTCGCTCAATCGTGTCCGACTCTTTGCAACCCTGTGGACTGTGTCCATGGGATTTTCCAGGCAAGAGTACTGGAGTGGGTTGCCATTTCCTTCTCCAGGGGATCTTCCTGACCCAGGGATCAAACCCCAGTCTCCCACATTGTAGGCAGATGCTTTACCGCCTGAGCCACCAGGGCAGTCTCTGTATTGCCATTGTAGTCCTCCTAAAAAGGTGGCAGAGTTATCTAGGAACACAGGAGGAGAGGTAGGATATTAATATAATGATAAAGCTTTTAGGAAAAAACTCAGCATCTTTTTTTTTTTTTACCAAAAGAACCAATGAATATGGAATTTAACTCCAGCCAAGGTAGTCCTATGATCATAGAATATTCTGAAATGAGATTCCAAGGTACTAACTATAATGATAAAGATCACAATTCTGGATCATTATTCAGGGTGAGTCATGATTTAAGTCCAGAGTGGAACTTACAAGGAAGCCTAAGAGCTAGGCTGGAATTCACAAGTGTATATCCTCTGGGATGGAACGATGCGGAGCTTCGGACTGCTGGGAAAACTGCAGGGACAGACTCCGAGGCACAGCCACTAGAAGGGGCCTCTTTTAGGTTCTGAACAAGGTTCAAACCTGCAGTCCAGGGTCAGACCCAGGGTGAAGTAGAGAGCGAGGGGGGTCATTCATCTTGCCCCGCCCCGTCCCTGCCAACTGACCATCAGGAAGTCTGAGGGAACTTCCCAGGAGCCCAGGAAGGACTCTGGTCACAGTGCAAATTGGGTCCTGGTGGGTACCCCTCCCCAAGCAGGTTATTTCCTCAAGTGCCAAAAAAGCTTTCTGGGAGACAATCTGTATGAAGGGTCAAACTGAGGCCTTAGGGTGTTATCAGGATGCTAAGTATTTTGACCTTCATCACTGGCCCATGAAAGCACAAAAAATAATGAGTCCTCCCCAGCACATTAGCTAACCCCAGTCCTTTAGGTAAGGAAACAGTTCTGGCAACACTCAGACAGTTGGAACACCAGAAAATGCTAAGAGTGAGAGGTGGAGAGAGTCCCTTATTTGTCCTGGGTGAGCTGCAGCCGTGCAACCAGAGAACCACAGTAAATCCCCATCCTCCTCAAAACACCCTTGGACCCTGGCCCATTCCCGGGGGTGGCAGAAATGACCACATGTCAGCACCCGTGTAGGGGTTTTCAAACCTAGACTGGGGACTGTGAGATCCTGGCGGTTGGAGCTGAGCGGGGAGAGACAAGAGACTGCGGGGCCCCACCCCAGAGCTTCTGCATCTGGAGTTCCTGGACAGGGCCCCAGCTTTGCATTTCTAACAAATTCCCAGGTGCTACTGATGCTTCTGTCCCAGGGACCCTACTTTGAGAACTATCAAGAACAGTACCTACTATTCACCAGAACAGAATGCTCTAGAGCACGTATTCACTCAAAAGTGGGGAGGGGATGGAGAAAGGGAAAGTAGCTTTAATAGTTTTTTAAAGGTGTTTATTAGTCCGTAAGACTACTTGAGAAAAAATCTTAATGCCATAATAGCCCCCGTTTTAAAACCAGCTTTTGAAACGTGTTCATATACTAAAGATTACACTATGAAAAGGAAATCTACATGCCTTTTAAAATGAATCATTTTCATGAAAGACACTTGTCTCAGAGGACCTACTGATTTTACCATTTCAGCACTTTACTGGGTGTTTTGTGGGGCTTGCCAGAAGTGGGTAAAAAGATAAGTTACATAAAACTCTGTATGCCACCATGACAAGCGGTAGTGAGGCTGAGGGGGGAGGGATGTTGTTTCAGGGGAGGGCAGTGTGGTGCCAGGCGAAACTACATGGGACGGGGGCATTAGGGTCAGTACTTTGGTTTTCATCTCCCACCTCTCCCAGACAGGTAAGGGAGATAGAGTTAGCCCTTCTCTAACTTTTTGGAGATTCCCTTTCTCACGTTTCAGGGGATCATCTCGTAATTCTTGGATTCCTTTTCCAAATAAAATAAAGAAAAGTAACATACGCATCTCTGGAGGAAAATGTCTGTATTAAAAGCCAAAAAAACACAGAGTACAAGAAGAAACGCCCATCTGGCCACGTCACTGGATAGATCGACTTGGAAAAAGGTTCATAAAGTTCATTTTCAGCGGTAACAATATATCGATGTTAAATCATTCCCATGCCCCCCTTTTAAATAAATTAAAAAAACAACAAATTTCAAATACTATGTTCAGATACAAAGAGCTTTTCTGACTACAGCAATAGCAATTTAACTTTCTTTTTTTTACTAAAACTTTCATTTAAAACAGTTATTAAATATATAAAACAAATACACAGGATTTGGTCGTTTTCTGCCATGAATATAGGGCACGTGGGTGCGGGGAGGGAGGAGGGCAGGGTGCGCAAAAAAGGGGAAGGGGCCCCATTTCCCTCCTCTCCGTCTTCCAAGCTGCGGATCCCACCCTGCAGGGCAAGGGCTTGCAGCTTTTCGGAGCCAGAAGCGGGGCACAAACCTGGCTTCTCCCACACGCTGGGGCCTCTTCGGCGGTCCCCTTCCCCGAAGAACTAACGGTCACTACAGCGCGAAGCACACCGGCCGCGCCTCCCAGCGGGAAAGGCACCGAGA
>SJXQ01003810.1:811195-956947 GCA_006408695.1 Aepyceros melampus | reverse complement strand
GGCGTGGTCGGGGGCGTGGTCGGGGGCGTGGCTGGGGGCGAGACGGGTGCAGGCGCGTGCGGGGGTGGAGCTCCAAGGCTTGCGCGCGGCCGCGGCGTCTAAGGAGAACGTGCGATGGTCGCGGTGGGAGTTGGCAGGGCCGGCGGAGCTTGCGGACGCGCCCTGGCGGCGGGGCCACACCGCCGGAGTCCAGTTCCAAGCGGAGAAGGCGCTCTGAGAGAATTGCGTCCTCATGAGGGAGGCTCAAGGGCCCAGCGACCAGCCTTTGTCACGCCTGAGGCGGCCGTGTGGTGTCTCACCTTAGCGCGCGCCGGACCCCGCTCCTTTCACAGAGGTAAAACTGAGGCGTCCCCAGTCACCGCAGGAGCCAGAACCGGAACTCCTGGCCACCGTGTCTCCTCAAGTCTGGAGAGTTCGGCTGGTTTTTAATGTGCCTCCAACACAATAGATCCACTTGGTATTCTCACAGCAACAGACCCCAAGGAAAATTCCAAGAACTCTGTGGAGTTGAGGTGCAGGGGTTCTGGTGGGAATGTGAGCCCCGCAGCGGTTCTGGGGTTGCCAGGAAACAAGCCCTATCTGGCAGGTCCGATGAGCACGGTATTTATGAAAGATTCGTATGTAGAACATTTTCAAGGGAAGATTCATCTCGGTTAGAGCATTAAGTGGAGGAAAGCCTGTCAAGAATAACTGCCAAGATCAGATTTATATGTTAAAAAAAAAAACACACACTTTTTTCTTTTTTTTTTTTTTTTTTTTTTAAGCAATTTGGCCTTTTACACTTGTGAAGAAAAATTCCGTGATGCCCCTTCAAGAGAATGACCCTGTGGTTTGAAGCCAATGTGCCCTCGGAGCACTGGCTATTCCTGAGTCTGAGAGGGAAGGAGTGTGGAGAGCAGAAACAGGCCCTCAGCGAAATGACACTCCCTCTAAACTTTCTTTCCTAAACAGAACATTGCTAGGCTTGGTGGCTGATTACATTTCTGGCAGATTTATCCATTGTATCTAACAATGAGTCAAACCAGGTTGAGGAAGATGTAAAAACAGCCTAAAATATAGGTCCCAAACCTACCTGGCTTCTTTCTAGCGGGGCAAGCTATTATTCTAATTGGCCTTGGCTTCCCCATCTCAACACTGGGGTCAGTGGTACCTGCCTTGCAGGGTTGGTGTGATTAGTTCGCTCAACCCAGTGTCTGTCCATCCACCCACAAAGGTGCTTATGTGGTGGCTGAAAAGATGTAGCTCCTATCAGTTCAGTGCAGGCTAGCTGGAATGATCTTTGATTTCTACAAAAATGATTAATTTCCCCAAGGAGCCGGGACTCCCCTTTTGTTTAAACCTTTATCACTTTTCTGCTGGGAATCAAGCTATCAGAAAGGACAATATAAACTTTTGTGCTTTTATTAAAAATTAGTTTTCCTTTTAACCTTGCATGTCAGGTACAGAATCTTCTATCTGATCTGGCAGAGCTGTTTTAATCTGAGCCATGTGGCTGTGAACAGACCAAGAACAGGGGCCTCAGGTAATCCTGAAGGCTGAGAGTCACCCAGTTTTCAAGGGGTGGGTTTTAAGTCTACTGTCTTTGGTAGCGAGGGATGCTCTTTAGGGTTTGAGCAAGAGGTAGGAACTCTCTGGCTTTGTGTGAGCAGGGAGGCAGCAGCAGAGGGAGAAGGCACAGAACCAGTTGTGGAGCCAAACAGTCAAGTGCAAAGCTGTGCCACCATTGCCCTGCACCCTGGGAAGCCGAATGCTGCCCCCTTTCCATTTTATGCTATGGACTCCAGCACCGTGCCCTCATTCAGAGGGACAGCCATACAGTCCTAGAATGATTTGCTTTCTTTGGGGGCAATTGGAATTGGGGAAGATAAGATAAAATTGTTTTCAGTTTTGTGTGCTGGTGTGTTACCAGAGACAGAAGAAGCGCCGAACAGGGGAGAGAGGGCCTGTGGTGGTTTTTTTTTTTCTTTCTGAGAATTTGTTTTGCTGTTTTTAGTCTGTTGATTGGACAAATTTGCCTGTTTGCTAATAGCTTTGACAAGCCACCATTTATTGAGTGCTTTCCACATGCCAGGTATTTTACACATCATCTCTACTTTTTTCAACAATCTCATAGTGATACCTATTTTACAGTGAACAAACTAAGGCTCAGAGAGGGTGAGTAATTTACCTGAGGCCTCACAGAAGCTGGTGACAAAGCCAGGATGTCAGTCTGGTCTCCATTGACTCAGAGTTTGTGCTTTCTAAAAAACTGATTGTGTCTTGTCTTATGGAGGTTGGGTTCCAAAGTCTGTGCATAAGTTAAACGACTATATGGCATAGTTTTCTTTTATCTTGATAAAAACTTTTGGTTGAGTTTCTTTTTATTTTATTCATAAAAAAATTTTAAAACCTTTTTTTTTTTTGGCTGTGCCCCATGTCATGGGGAATCTTAGTTCCTTAACCAGGGATCAGACCTGAGCTTCCACCCCCTGTGGTGGAAGAACAGTCTTAACCACTGGACTGCCAGGGAAGTCCCAGTTTCTTTTTAAAGATGTACATATATTATAAACATAACAGCATTAGACAAAGATTGGAAAACAGTGGAGGAAACCGTCAGAAACCTGGCTACCCGATTCTCTACTTCTCTGCATCATTATTCTCTTCTGCTGTCTTCATATTCTCTAAATGTACCACTAATACTCTGGGAAAAAAAAGGAAATTAAAGTCCCACTGTGTTTTGCAGCCATTATCACTTTGTGCTCTTCCTTTCAGCCCAATGGGGATCTGGGAGTCTACTCAGGAGCAAAGGGCACTCAACCCACAGTTGCTGACTGAGTTAGCCTGCTGGTTAAGAACTCTGCCAAGCTACAGGCAGAGGCCTGATGGCTAATTGTGGCTTCTGGTCCCTTCTCTGATCCATCTTCTACCAGTTTCCCTTCCCCTCGCTGGCTCTGCTCCAGGTCTACCGGCTTCCTTGCTGGAACACAGCAAGCACATCTAGAATTAGAGCCTTTGCCCAAGCTGTTTCGCCTGCCTGGGATGTTGTTCTTTCTGGTAGCTGTCTTTCTTGCTCCCTCCCTTCCTTCAGATCTCTGCTGAGATATCAGATTCCCCAGAGGGGCCTTGCTAGACCATTTCTGTAAAACAGCACCCATAACCGGCATCCCCATCCCACCCCATCCTCTGGTGCATTGTTCCCTGTCTTCCTGGTACTTATTGTCAGCTGACACACTGTGTGTTGTTCTTCTTTGTTCATTGTCTCCCTTCTTTGGAATGCCTGATCCCCAAAGCAAGGCTTTATCTGTTATGTTCAATGAAACACCGCGTGGCCATAGTAGAGGTTCAATGACTAGCTGACGAATGAGTGAGTGAATTCAGTAGACCGGGCCGACCCAGCAGGCAGGATGTGGGCAGTAGCCAGGGACTTGAGATGGACAGAGCCATACCAGTTCCACAGCAACGAGACTCACACAGCCGTCCCCAGCCTGCAGGCCAGGAGCCACCCCCGGCTCTGCCCTGCCCTGCCCTGATCGGAACTGGCGGAGGAGCCAGGTCTCATAGGGAACCACATGGCCAGACAGAGTTTGGCCTGGAAGGCTGAACTGAACTCAAACCCAGATGCCCAGCAGGACTTAGGGACGTGAGCCAGGGCAAGCTGAGGAGTGGGAGGAACATCCCAGATGAGCCCAGACTTCCCTTCTAAGGAAGAAAGGCAAATGACACTCCTTCCATCTGCTCAACCCTTGTCATTTTTATCAAACAGAGATTGATAAATCTCTGTTTTATCTATAAAACACAAATAGCAAGTTTTTTTCTACATGGACTGTGTTGTTAGAAAACAATCATGAGGATTTTAAAGAAAGTAATTAGTAATGATGCCCAGTTGTTTCATTTTTTCATTTCCTGTGCCTCCCAGGGGTCAGCTAATTTTTCCTTAGGCTGCCTATTGAAGTTATGCTTAACAAAAAGATCTCTCTGGGTTATTTGAATTCCTTTCATCTAACGACCTCGGAGTGCCACAGGTACAGTAATTCGTTAGTTCTCTCTTATTATGTGGGTGGAATGAAGAAGATATTATTACCACACTCTGTAGACTGAGAAGCAAGAACCACAAAAGAATCATAAAAATAGGACAGAGGAAAGAGGGGCTTAAAATGAGGGTTAGGCTACATCAGAATCACTGGTGAAGGTTGTGGTATTTGGGTTGGTGTGTGTGTTGGCGGAGGCGGAGGGGTGGGGGTGGCGCTAAGAAATGGGGGAAGAATTCTTTTCATGCCTGTCTCCCTGAGATATCCCATTCCTCGGATGGGAAACTTGACAGATCGCAGAACTGCTTCTGAAGAGCTGGGCCTTTGTACCAGCCACTAGGGGAGGGCTGGGAGCCCCTGGTATTGGGTGATTAGATCAGTCCTGTGTCCTCTGCTTCCAGACTGCTTCGTGACCTCCCTGAGTGGCTCAGCCGGATCTCCAGGATGTGGATCTTTATCCTTCCCGACCACTGTGGTCAGAAGAGAGATTTCCCTCCACTCACTTCTGACAACAGTTATTGCCCACACAATTCATTTGGCAATTAATCGTGGGCTGCCTTGGGACGAGGCTGCTGTTGCCAGCTCAAGCTGTTACTAAGACAATTCTGTCTGGTGTGTTCATTGTTTGCTTGTGGATACCCTGTGCTCATGGTGGCAGGGCCACTGCTGGTATTTCGTTTCTATTCAGAGAGCCAAATATCATGCTGGGCTTCTGGTAAGATTTCAACAAAGACTTTTTGAGGAAATAAGAAGCTGTTGCTGTTATAGGGAGATGGAGAGTGTCTAAGAGAGAACTGGGAGGACACAAATGGTGCTGAGATGAAAGAACTGGAAGGGGAGAGAAATTCTGCCAAGTGAGCTCCTCTTCTGGGCTTGGCCTGTCATTGGTACCTTCCTCAGATGATAAATGTCCCTTGACAGACAGTGTGCTCCAGGCACTGTGTCGAGCACTTGAAATTCATCCCCACCATATGCTCCTGAGGAAGAGATTACTGTGCTCATTTTGTTGTTGTTGTTCAGTCTCAGTTGTGTCTGACTCTTTGTGACCTCGTGGACTGCAGCATGCTAGGCTTCCCGGTCCTCCACTCTCTCTCAGAGTTTGTTCAAACTCAAGCCCATTGAGTCGGTGATGCCATCCAACCATCTCGTCCCCCATCTCCCCCTTCTCCTCCTGCCCTCAGTCTTTCCCAGTGGCCGTTGCACATAGGAGGTAAACCGAGGCTGAGGTGATTAAGTCACTTGTATGAAATCACAGCAGTGGAACCAAGAGTCAAACCTTGTCTAACAACTGTACTCTTAATCACAGTCCTGCTAAATGGCCTCCACTGTCACCGGCAACCTTGCAAGCTGGAAGTTACTGTCCTGTTTGAATGACGAAGAAGCAGATGCAGGATGTCTGGGCAGCTGGCAAAAATGGGCCATCTGCATCTCTTTAATGTTGCAATTATATCTGGGCTGCGCTTAGCCCCAGTTCGTATATTCTACCAATTCAAAAATTCTGGATGTTTTCCCAATCCAGTGCATCCCTATGGATGGAGTCCTGGATTCCCCATGCCCATTGCTCTTCTACCAGGGTTACCAGGGCATGTGGTACAAAGTAGGTGCTCAGTAAGTGCTGGGACAGCTGGGTGGACATCTAGCCCGGAGCTCTGAAGATACCTGAGAGCCTTCAGGTTGACGTTGATGGTTTCTAAGATAATGTATTCACAAGCTACTTGGCCAAGTATTCAAGAGGTGTTGACTAAACCCCATTGATGAGGACAGCAGACTAGTTTCTGTGAAAAGAAAAAAAATTGTCAGTAAGCACTTAGTTTCAGAGTGAGCATCTGTCAGACAAACCGACTGTAACTACCTTTTAAAACATTTTTGTAAAGTATCATGGTGATATGCATTTCTAAAACTTTGGGGCTACTTAAAGTAATTTCTTTTGAAAAGACAACCCTTAAGGCAAATGACATTTTGTGGTTCTTGTATCCACCTTATAAGAAGTTAAAATGTCATTTAGCATTTAGAATGGTGAGTTCTGAGGGTTTCAGTATGGCAAACATGGGAGACAGAGCTGGGTCATCAGAGCCGAGGCAGCTGAATGTTCCCCATCAACCAGCATCATAAAAATTTACTTTATGCTGCCTCTAAATAGCACCAAACACTCCCTTCAAGAGAAATCATTGACATTCCATTTCCAGAGGTGGGGAGGAGATGGAGGAAGCCAGAGCCCATTTAGAGAGCGCCAGGAACAATGGAACATATTTGTCCAGGTCTCTCATGCCTTCTAACCACCCGCTTCGTGCTGGATCTGCTGGCCCACATGCTTGGGGACATCTGCCACTCCCCTAGCATGCCCTGTCACTCAGGTGTCCTGCCTGGTATTCCCTTCCTGTTGAGGTGGCCTCTAGGTCTACCCATTCTTTTTCTGCTAAAGTCCCCAGATTTGGGGATCTGAGAGAGTGGTGACTGTAAACCTGGCCTTCAGAGCTGGGCAGACCTGGGCTGGACGCATTACTTCACTGGGTCTCAGTTTTCTTGTCAGTTAAATGGGCCTAAGAGCCACTCTCTTATAAGGATTAAATGAGATTCTTATTGCAAAATAGCATTTAGTGAGTGTAGCTAGCACTTTGGGTTCCAGAAACATGTGCAGACTGCTCCTCCTCTATCCTTACACTGCTTTGGAAGTGGATGTATTTGCACCTGCAGGGATTGTCATTGTATGTGGTAAATAAAGAGGGAAGGATAGCTCCTGACTTAAAAGAAGCTATAATATATTCCTGTCTACACAGAGCCATCCCTTGTTATCAAGCACACTTGGAGTCCAGTGGCCGTGAGAGTTGGAAGGGAGCAAAGAGGCCGCCCAGTCCAAGCTCCTTATTTCATAAGTGGGGAAACCGAAACCCAGAGATGGATGCTGGCCTCATTAAAGGTCACAGTCTGGTTGACAGCAGAACCAGGGCTGGAAGCCAAGATCCTGGGCCAACAGGCCATCAAACGTGGCACCTCTCTTAAGTACAGTCTGTTGCAGTGCTTTTACAGCTGCACTTTAAAAATGAGGTCCGGTTGCAAAGTGAGAGCAAAGAGCCTTTCTAATTTACTTAAGAGAAGAAGAGGAAAATGATGGGCTTTATAATTGCCGGAATCACACTTCTCACTCTATTTACAGGATGGAGAGGATTGATTGCATGGGCTGAAAGTGTCAGCACACTTGGCAAGCTTCCATCCTGATGCAATTAAACCTCGTTCCTTCCGGCTCTACTGAGAACCTGGTTCAGGCCCCAGGAGACCTGGATGTGAGCTGAAAGCACAGGCTGAGCCAGCCCCAGTCTCTAGTCCTGAAGGAGTCTATGGAATAGGCAGGAACTTGGAGCCCAGTGTCCACGTGAGGGCACTGGGGCCGGCGGGTTGTGCTTCTTCCTGGTGCCTAGGCTGTTGGCCGAACTCCTGCAGTCCCTCAGATGGAATCAGAATCCCCAGGTGACTGCCTGCTTGAAGCTGAGTGCCAGGGCCGCCCAGAGCTGACTGTGCTCTGTCTTCACCACCCAGGCCGGCTTACTCAGTGGCGGTCTCCACCTTGACTGTGCCTGGGTTTGCTTCGCTCTGTGCACTTTGGAGATGTGAGCTTTGAGCCCCTCCTTGAAGAACTCTGTGCTACCCTGGAACTGGGTCTGTGGCCCCAGCTCTGTCTACGCTAGCCCAGCAAAACTCACCCTCTCTGGCTGACCATTGATCAGCAATGAAGCACATGGGTGGGAGGGATCAGACTTCTCCTAAAGCCAAATCCCCATGGAAATCTATTGAGTGGAGCTCAGAGATTTTCTGCACTGCCCACTTGCAATTCACTTTTTTTCAGTAAGTAATGGAAAGAAAACACGTTTGGCCTCCTGTAGGGAGACAGTCTTACAATGTTCCATGTTCCACTAGCACCCAGCCATCTCTCTGTCACAGAGACTGATGCCCGCGGTCTCCCAGAAGGGACCCATTAGGGTTCTTCTGGCTTGTGTGCATGTGTGCTGAGTCGTGTCCGACTCTGTGGCCCCATGCACCATAGCCTGCCAAGCTCCTCTGTCCATGGGATTTCCCAGGCAAAAATACTGGAGTGGGTTGCCATGCCCTTCTCCAGGGCATCTTCCTGACCCAGGCATGAGCCCTTGTCTCCTGCAGCTCCTGCCTCAGCAGGCAGATTCTTTACTCAGTGAGCCACCTGGGAAGCCCAGATGCTTTTCCTTAAGTCCAGTTCACTGTAGCCTCTTGTTCATCAATGACCTGACTTCTTATTTTAAGCTCCAAAATGGCAAATCACTTTTATTTTGTAAACTAGACTGGATTAGCTGGAAATCACTGCCTGGATGCTGTGTTAAGGTTTCTGAGGCTGAATCTGGGTTCAAGGGGGAAATATTATAATGGATCAGCAGTAGCCGCCATAGTGTGAAGGAACACAGATGGTGAATATCTGTGGTTTTGTTTCTCACTTTCATCCTTTTCTTTTGGGGATCTGCTGTTCCCTAAATTCATATGGCTTTGGTGGTGCTCCTGGGGCTTGGTCCCTGGGTTCAGTGATGGACATGTGACCCAGGCCTAGCCAATCATGGTGCCCCACACCTCCTACCCACAGTGATTTGCCCAGGGTGCCAGCCTGTGACCCAGGCCAGTCAGTGAGAGACCTTCATTGGCATTTGATACACGGAGCTAGGGAAGAGAAGGCTCTCTTTCCTGTGGCATTTCTGGCTGGGATGAAGGAAGGTTGGAGTCGTTGTACGTCTGTCCACTCCTTCCTCCACCTCCTGCGCATTCTTCCTCTCCTTGCGCTTGGAAAGCCTGTTTATAGTAGGAAGGAGTAACCAACAGCAGGAGCTTAGAGATAATGGAAGGCCTGACGTTATCACTTGCGACCCTATATCTAGTGGGATTGACACCTGCACTGCCCCTCTTCCGGCCAGACTGTGAGCTTAAGAGCACAGCTGTGAGACTGGAAGCTGGCAAGAAATGCCTGTCTGACCCCTGCAAGCAGATACATGCAGCAGCTATCTGTCAGCCTTCTTGTTATCACTCAAAACACCCTCAACTCTAGCATTGCTTTCATCTTACTGGAAAGCCCCTCTTCTCCCGTTTCTCACAGTCCCTAGAATACCTGGCTCTACTCTGGAAACCCCTATAATTCTCTCAAAAGAAGAAGATACTTTTTTCTTTCCTTAATCATATTCATAAATGTTCTGAACACCACTCCCTCCCCTGCTTAATCTCAGGGGAAATTTCTGTTCTGTGTAGTACTCAGCATTCGAAGCAAATCGCTCAACATTTGTGAATCTGTGTTCCAAGGTCATAATCATGAATAAAGAGAAAGTTTGCCCCTCCAAGACATTTATCATATATTGTTTACCATAGTGAAAAATTGGAAGCCAACCAGATGCCCCCCAGTGAGGGGATGACTAAGGAAATAGAGAGATGTCCTCCGTAGGAGAGAGTATGCAGCCATGACAATTCACTTTGCAGAGAGGTTTCTGCTGAGTGTGGCATTGAGACCACCGTGCAGAGTTTAGCGCATCTCATGATATCCAGAGTGTAGAACCCCCAGAACTTTGGTTGTTTGTATAACCTTCACCAATGCTTTGGGGAGGAGAGGGCATGTTGCATGAGGCTTGTGATTCCACTGACGATCTGAAGACTCTCCCTGTTATGGGGGTCTCTCTCTTGCATCCAGCCTCACTGTCTTCATTCTCCTCCCCTCTAGTTTTCCACAGGGAACCTTGAAAGTCCTTTCCTTCTTTTGTGAAGAGCAGTACAATTCTTCCCCAGCTCCTGCCTCCCAGTCTATCCCGGGACTTCCCCTGACCTGAACCACGCAGGGAGCCAGACCCTTCCTCCTTACAAGGCCACTGAGCCCTGGTTTTTGCCACTGGGGCATGTTCCGGAGCTTCCCCATCTCCACCAAAATCAGCTTCCCAGACCTTAACTGCGCCCGAATGCCCTGGAGTGTCCACTCTAGCAGTTCCGAGGCAGTAGGGCAGGAGTGGAGACCAGGAATCTGCATCTCTAACAGGGTCTCCGGTGGTTTCCAGGGGATGCTGAGGCCACTGGTCTGGGGGCCACACTTTGAGAACCACTGACTTGGAGCATTTCTTTTGAATGCACAGAATACTGTCCCTAAGAGGAATGTGGGTGAACAGTGTTTTCTCTATCTTGTCACGTATTATTCTAGTATTGTTCCTGGAGATAGAAAAAGTTATATTAAAATGTTTATACTAGGGACATCTGCCTCCCAGTTGCTCCAGAGAAGCAGAGAAAGGGATCCCAGCCTGTCAGCTGGGTTTGCTTAGCTAAAGAGATCCAGCTGTTTCCATGGTTTGAGAAGATGATTTCCAGCCACTCACCAGGGCAGCTTCCACGGTATCCAGGCCAGAGGAGGTGCTAGGATGGGGAGCAGGGCTGGGCCAGCAGAGGTTGGAGTCCAGGGCCCCCTGCAGTCATGTCAGGGACCAGTCAACCCATTGGCAGCTGTCCTCAGTTAGCACTGTACAAAGGGCATGTCAGAGAAGGCCGGGGGCACAGCTGGCCCTGCCCCCCAACCCAGGCCCTTGCTCTCTGCTGGCTTGGGAAGGGGGACCCTGGCAGCACATGAAGCTATGAAGTCCCTCTGGACTCGTAGTGGGCACTGACAGAAAGGCCACAGGAGGCAGAGCAGTGCCAGGGACCTGGTTCTGGTCCCACCCTGGTGCTGGCTGGTGAGCCTTCCTTCTTGAACCTGTCATATCACCTTCCCTGGTTCCAGTGCTCATTGGTAAAATGAGATGACGTCCTCTGCTCCTTAAGATCCCACAGTCACGTGTGTCCTCGGGGCTGGCACTTCACTCCTCCACTGGGACTGTCTTCCTTTCGTGGGGAGAGGGGGATGAAAGATGCGCTTGGATGTTGTGAGAATTTGGGCTGTTTAGGACGCTTTGTTGTGTGTTGCAGTCTCTTCCATTGTGAGGAGTCATGAGGCTGTGAGAGACCCCAAGTCCTGTTTCAGCCCCTGGGGTGCTCCTTTTACTCTGACAAGTGGCCACAGGATGTTGGGAGCACAGGTAGGAAGGTGGGTGGCATACTGGGCTTCTGGATGCGGGGAGCGTCCAGCACAACTGGACCACACGTGGTGCGCACTGGCAGCTGAGATCTGAAGGACAGGAAGGCAAGCATCAGTAACTCTCCCCGGGCCTCTCTGGGCAGGAGCCCTGACTTCTTAAAATGGATGTGGGCTGGGGCACCAAGGACAGTACCTAGTCCATATGCAGGAGTGTGGCTCCTCCCTGCAGCCAGCCATGGGACATGGTGTTGCCACCAGGAGACTGCTGGGAATTTGAGGGTCATTTGTGTATGTTTCCCCACATTCTATAGTCAGGCTGTTCCCAGGACTTGGAGAGTTCTCATCTGCCAGTAGGAGCTCCGGGTGGGCTTGACAGCCTCAGGCAGGGCGTCTTCTCTGGCCTGATTCGGATGCCCCTGTAACTTTGGGACAGACCTAGGCTCAGGGTGTTTTTCCCCTTTGTCCCTTCTTGCGTCCTTCCTTGCAGGTACCTGGGGGATTCTCTTAGCTAAGAGCCAGCTGAGCACTTCACACTTTAATAAAAAGTCACCGCAATAATTACCAGATCATTAACAAGGGATTTTGAAAAGGCACTTCAAAACATCTCTCCCAGAATTGCTAAGACAGGTGTAAAAGTCTATCTGGGCGGAGCAGAGTGGTTTAAAGGGATGTTTGGGACTGAGGGGAAGGTGTTAATTAAACCGGGCTGAGCAGCAGCAGAAGTGGGCAACCTTCTAATCGAGCGTGGTGACAACCCAGATGACAGCGGGGAGGCCTGACAGTTTTAAAAAACACACAACATAGAGACTTAGTTTCTCCTCTTCTATTTTAATAAGGAGCTTGACATAAATCCTAGGTCTTTCTTAGAATGTCTGGTACCTGTTTTGACAAGGCTTGTGTACACAAAATATAAACAAACCTTCCTGCACCATGGGCTTCTTTTTTAATTGTCTTCATTACAGTTAAGGAAAAACCAACTGTCCTAGTGGCTGGGGATGAGGTGGGCAGATAAGCTTTACTTATATCAAAAGTCCTACAGGAAGGAAGAATAATGGTTATGTCTCAAATAGGGCAGATGATTAGGTATGCCTACTTGTGCAACCTGCTTTGCATGCATGCGTGCTCAGTTGTATCTGACCTTGTGACCCCTGGTCTGTAGCCCGCCAGGCTCCTCTGTTCATGGGGTTTCCCAGGCAAGAATACTGGAGTGGGTTGCGTTTTCCTCCTCCAGGGGATCTTCCCATCCCTGGGATCGAACCCGTGTCTCCTGCAGCTTCTGCATTGGCAGGCAAATTCTCTACCACTGAGCCACCCAGGAAGCCCCACTATCTGCTTTACTGAAACCTTAATTCAGTTTGTCGCCTCCTGACAAAAATCTGCACACTGGATGGAGATATAACCCTTCTGTACCTGGGACCTTATTTCCAGAGTTCCGTGCCCAGTTGCAAGTGATAATCTGAGTGGCAGCAGACTCAAGTACAGATGTTTGTCTTTCTGCGATGATCCAAGTCAGTGAGTTTCAGCCGTGGCTGCGTATTAAAATCCTAGCAACTTAGATGTCCGGTCTTACCCAAGACATGTGGAATCAAAATCCGTGGGGCTGAAAATCTGGCATTACTATCTGCTTTACTGAAACCTTAATTCAGTTTGTCACCTCCTGACAAAAATCTGCACACTGGATGGAGATATAACCCTTCTGTACCTGGGACCTTGTTTCCAGAGTTCCGTGCCCAGTTGCAAGTGATAATCTGAGTGGCAGCAGACTCAAGTACAGATGTTTGTCTTTCTGCGATGATCCAAGTCAGTGAGTTTCAGCCGTGGCTGCGTATTAAAATCCTAGCAACTTAGATGTCCGGTCTTACCCAAGACATGTGGAATCAAAATCCGTGGGGCTGAAAATCTGGCATCCATATTTTTTAACACCTTGCAAGGTGATTCTTGTGCAGTTTTTAGAGTACTGGTGTTTGGGAACTAACTACAGGAGCTGAAAATAAGTTTTGTGAACCTCCCCGCCCCCCACCACACACACTTATTCAGAGCTACACTTCAGAGCACAATTGCTTTAAAATACCACCTAAGGGGTCTTCAGCCTCCTTGAGAGGGTGGATTTGCAGTAAGCATTTTCTATCTGCCAGACAGAAAGTGTAAGCCAAGCACAGAAGTGTTTGGGCTCGTGGTGACCATCTTTAGCATCAGGCAGGCATCTGTCTGGCACCTCGCAGGCTGGCAAGGCAAAGTGTGAAGCTCATGGTGTTTGTATCTGGAGTAATGCAAACTCTGCCTAGGACATCATGCTGTCTGAGTATGACTTGATAAAATGCAGCTGTTTTTGTTTGTGGGCAAGACCACATGTGCTGTGGGTCTAAATGAGCTGTTCCAAACTCCATGCCCATCTCAGGTTCTCTGCCTGACTCCTGGATTGTGGTGAGACAGCCTGAGGCTGTCTTTTGCTACAACCATGGTGGGAAAGGAAAGTCCTGAGTGGTCCCAGAGGGGATGGACAAGAGTGATGGGTGGGCTGCTGTGCTTAGGAGGAGGATGTCACCAGCTCGGCTTGGGGACTCTCTGTAACTAACAGATCAACCTGCCACCCACCCCCAAATCCTTGAATGTGCTGGCATCAACTTGTCATTTTATTAAATATTATTACAATCACCTTGAAAATCCATCCTATCTATCGTGGGCATCCTGCTGTCTCTGAAACATCTCTGGGCATTCTTGGGACACTCACATTTCTCCTGCCTGCATCTGGCCATTACTCCTATTGAATTCCTAGCTCCGTTATGTGCTGTCATTTTCCCCTTAGGCTATCACCCCACCTCCCTCAGACCCCACCAGCTCAAAGCTTTGGGTGGAACCAATTTCTAGGCCCAGGTCAGCAGAGTCCAGCTGCATCACAAGGATACCCTTGCCCTCAGCCTGGTCAGGACCCTGTACCCTCATGTTGTTCCTCGTGTTATAAAAGCAAAGCGTCCCATTCCTCGCCCGTTGCCCCCTCATCAAACATCTCTTCACCCCTCAGAAACCTCCGACACGCCACTTGCCAGTGCGGCCGTGCCAGCTGGGAGGGAAGAGTAGAAAGATTGACGGAAGGAGGCAGAGGGGACATGCTCTCCCGTATATCTTAATTTCAGCAGTAAAATCAAATAGCCAGAGACCAGATTCTGCAGGCAGAAGCCAATTACATGCAGATTTTGGCAAATCATATGCATGTAACACATGTGACTGCCCGGGATTGCATCTGCTTAGATGTGTTTCTCACGAGCAGACAAGTGGAGATGGCTGGAAAAGTGTGTTCAGGATTCGGGGGCAAAGGAGCAAGAGAGGGAATGATAAATTCTTAAACCCAGCTGCACACCAGGAAACCTTACTCGTGTCGCTTGCTCAGCCAGCCCTTGAGTGGCCGTTGTGTGCTTTGTGTATTGGCCATGTTTCTCCCGATCATCTGAAAGTGGCTGTCCTCACAGTGATGTCCAGAAACAGAAAAAGAAAGGGGAAAGAAATCCTCACAACTTTCTCTTTCTCATTTTTCAGAGAAAACAGTTGTTCCTCATAACTACCCAATAATTTTCCCAAGGATAAGACCTGGTGATAGGGTGTAACAGAGATGTCATTGTGGACAGTCTGACTCTAGACTGTCCAACAGAAATATGATACAAGCCATATATGTAATTTTAATATTTTAATGCTTATTTATTTTAGTTTTTTAATATTTTAAAAGTAAAAACCTGGTGAAATTAATATATTTTATTTAAGCCAGTATAGCTAAAAGATTATTTCAGCATGTCAACAGAAAAATTACTAATGATATACACTTTTGAAATCCAGTATATCTCTCATACTTAGAGTACATCTCAATTCAACCACTCTATTTTCATTGGAAATATTTGATGTGTATTTTATATTTCATAAGATTTGCATGGATACGCATACCCCAGTTGTTCCAAACAGGCTTAGAGTTTCCCAGTAGCTGAGTCAAATAACTGAAGCAAGTCGTGGGGTTTTTGTTTGGCTCTTTTGTTGGGAGGTTTTCGGCCACACGACGTGGCATGTGGCATCTGGTTCCCTGACCACGGGTCCTGCAATGGAAGTGCAGAGTCTTAGCTGCTGGATTGCCAGGGAAGCTCTGGATCAAGTAGTGGCCTTTACATTCACTTTTAAATTAATTATAGTAAAACACAACTAAAAGCTGGTTTTCTCAGTGTCTCTAGCCCCAGTTCAGGTTGTCATATGCCACATGTGCACTGTCTACTGTACTGAGGAGCGTCATTCTAGATTCTGCACACTTAAGCTAATTGTGATCAAATTCCCTGTACTTGAGTATAAAGTGATGTGTTAGTAAGTGTCCACCTATTTAAGTGATGCACAGACTCTCTAACTAGAAGACTGGAGACCCAGCTTAGTTGTTGCCCTGCTTCCAATTAGCTCTGTGACCTCAGGAGAGTTACTCAACTTCTCTGGCCTCTGTTTACTCATTTGTTAGTGAGGGGGTGTGTCTCAAATGTTTCTTCAACCTCTCAAATTATGTATTATTTCTCTTTTCTAAAAGAGAAAAGAATAAGGACTTTGTTAAAACAATGGGCACCAGGGCACATGCATACACACACATGCACACACACATTGTCTTCAGAATAATGCCTACAATCAGCGCTGCCAGTCTCGAGCACTTGCTGGAATGCTGAGGGCAAGCACTCGCAGAGCGCTCTCTTCCTCTCCTCCAGTGCTGAGGGACTTTCTCCAGGATGTCCAGAATAAAGAAACATTGAGACATTGTCTGGGCTCCACATTCCAGGAAATATTGCTAATTTGTTCCTTTTTATACACCACCTTTTAAGGAAGAAAAATCCTATACATGGACAGAATGCTGCATTGGTTTCTGGAATGGGTTTGAGTCACTGGCTTCCTGGAATGGGCTGTGTTCTTTTATGTGAAAGAAAGGGCCATGCCTCTCCCAGACTCCCCTCTTGTTAGGCTGTTTGTATTATGTGCACCTGACTTGTTATTCAGAGTGGGGCTTTGGGTTTATTGTTTAGCACAAAAACTCGACTATATTTTAAGCTGTTCTGTGTGCTGTGCTTAGTTGCTCAGTCGCATGACTTTTTGCGACCCTGTGGATGCACGGGTGGGCCCGCCAGGCTCCTCTGTCCACAGGGATTCTCCAGGCAAGAATACTGGAGTGGGTTGCCATGCTCTCCTCCAGGCTACGTGCGTGCTAAGTCGCTTCTGTCGTGTCTAGCTCTTTGTGACCCTATGGACTATAGCCCTCCAGGCTCCTCTACCCATGGGATTCTCCAGGCAAGAATACTGGAGAGGGTTGCCATTTCTTCCTCCAGGGGATCTTCGCAACCCAGGGATGGAACCCACTTCTCTGAAGCCTCTTGCATTGGCAGGTGGATTTTTTACCACTAGTGCCACCTGGGAAGCCTGCTACAGAGCCATGAGAAGTTGGTCTGCGGATTCAAGTCAAATCAGAGTCACTATTGAGGCTGAAGACTCAGCAATCCATAGAATAATTCAGTTCAGGACTAGAACTTGCCTTCTGAATGGAGGACTTGGATCTGCCAGGGGTATAAAACTTTAGGACTATTTGGGAAGGTTACAATTCTGAAAAACAATTTCACCAGACTGGTGACCTTTTACTACTAGAGTCTCATTTCTTTGGGTCCTGTAAGGTGGACAAAGTGAGTATAGCCTCCTTACATGGAAAATTCTGAAAGAGATGGGAATACCAGACCACCTGACCTGCCTCTTGGGAAACCTATATGCAGGTCAGGAAGCAACAGTTAGAACTGGACATGGAACAACAGACTGGTTCCAAATAGAAAAAGGAGTACATCAAGGCTGTATATTGTCACCCTGCTTATTTAACTTATATGCAGAGTACATCATGAAAAACGGTGGGCTGGAAGAAGCACAAGCTGAAATCAAGAATGCTGGGAGAAATATCAGTAACCTCAGATATGCAGATGACATCACCCTTATGGCAGAAAGTAAAGAGGAACTAAAAAGCCTCTTGTTGAAAGTGAAAGAGGAGAGTGAAAAGTTGGCTTAAAGCTCAACATTCAGAAAACAAAGATCATGGCATCTGGTCCTATCACTTCATGGCAAATAGATGGGGAAACAGTGGAAACAGTGCAGACTTTATTTTGGGGGGCTCCAAAATCACTGCAGATGGTGATTGCAGCTATGAAATTAAAAGATGCTTACTCCTTGGAAGGAAAGTTATGACCAACCTAGATAGCATATTCAAAAGCAGAGATATTACTTTGCCAACAAAGGTCCATCTAGTCAAGGCTGTGGTTTTTCCAGTAGTCATGTATGGACGTGAGAGCTGGACTGTGAAGAAAGCTGAGTGCCAAAGAATTGATGCTTTAACTGTGGTGCTGGAGAAGACTCTTGAGAGTCCCTTGGACTGCAAGGAGATCCAACCAGTCCATCCTAAAGGAGATCAGCCCTGGGGGTTCATTGGAAGGACTGATGCTGAAGCTGAAACTCCAATACTTTGGCCACCTCATGCGAACAGTTGACTCACTGGGAAAGACTCTGATGCTGGGAGGGATTGGGGGCAGGAGGAAAAGGGGACGACAGAGGATGAGATGGCTGGATGGCATCACCAACTCAATGGACATGAGTTTGAGTGAACTCCAGGAGTTGGTGATGGATAGGGAGGCCTGGCGTGCTGCAATTCATGGGGTCGCAAAGAGTTGGACACGACTGAGCGACTGAACTGAACTGAACTGAGTCTTAGGTTTTGGAGAAGGTAATGGCACCCCACTCCAGTACTCTTGCCTGGAAAATCTCATGGACTGAGGAGCTTGGTAGGCTGCAGTCCATGGGATCGTGAAGAGTTGGACACAACTGAGCGACTTCACTTTCATTTTTCACTTTCATGCATTGGAGAAGGCAATGGCCACCCACTCCAGTGTTCTTGCCTGGAGAATCCCAGGGACTGGAGCCTGGTGGGCTGCCATCTATGGGGTCGCACAGAGTTGGACATGACTGAAGCAACTTAGCAGCAGCAGCAGCAGTCTTAGGTTTGAATTTGAAGAGAATGATAAGAAACTGAATGAGAGAAGAAGGCAGGAGGGGGCAGGTGGAACCAAAAGCACAGTGAAGAAGATGCTAAAAGTTGTCAGCCATTTTATGTGAAGCTAACATCGTACTGGAGCTTATACAGACCAGGAAATACATAAAAAATGCTGTCACCAGGTTTATGTACTGCTTAAAGAAAGATAGGCTAAAAAGAAGCAAGAATGTTTGGTTTAGTTTCCTCATTTCTTTAACCAGAGTGAGAACTGGAAGGAAGGTTATAACTCATTTGTCTGTTCATCTTTTCATCCATTGATTGTGGTAGATAGCCTTCAAAGATGGTCACCATCAATTCTTTCCACTCTGTCTGTCATGACCTTCCATCAAGAGCTGTGATTTGTTTTCCCTTCCAGGTGATTCTGAGCTAGCCTGTGACTTGTTCTGGCCAACAGACTATGCTGGAAGTGTTGCTATGCCCTTGGGAGGCTGTGTTGTGCCGTAGATGACTTGGGCTACATTGCTGCTGATGAGAGGCCACATGGAGAGGGAGAGACCAGGAGAGGGGCCTGAGGAGCCAGATGTGAGTGAAGCCTTCTGGGACCTTCTTGCGCAGCCCAGCCACCCTCTGAATGCAGGTGAGTGAGTGACCCCAGCCAGGCCAGATGGAGTGGAAAAAACAGCCAGCTTTGAACACTGCCCAACCTCACACCCACAGAGTCATGAATAGTATAAATTGCTATGGTTTTAAGCCACTCTGTTTTAGAGTAGACTCTCATCTGACCTTAAGTAACTGAACTCATGTGTTTTTGGCAGCTGTATTTAAGGGGTTCCTTTTTTAGTTTTCTAAAATAGGTTTTCTTAAAGAGATGGGAATATGCAGATGGACATGAGTTTGAGTAAGCTCCGGGAGTTTGGACAGGGAAGGCTGGTGTTCTGCAGCCCATGGGGTCACAAAGAGTCGGACACGACTGCGTGACTGAACTGAACCGAAAATAGGTTTTTGAGCATAAATAAGAGTTGAAATTGTTAAATGACCTTTTCTGCCTCTATTAAAATGATCATGTGATTACTTTCCTCCTTTAGTCCATTAATCTTTCATTGGCTCTGCATTTAGGGGGTTTTTTAGCAGAGGTTTTGCACATCTGTCATTAAATTTGTTCCTAAATATCGTATTTTTGATGTTTTATAAATGATACCTTAACATTTTTTCTTCCAACTGTTTGTGTCAAATAATATTGATTTTTCTATATTAGCACTGTGTTCTATAAGCTTGCTAAACTCATCTATTAGTTTTAGTAATTTTAAAAAATTCCTCAAGGATATTCTATGTACATAAGCATATCATCTACACACAGAGATAGTTTTACTTCTTCTTGTCCTTTATTTATACCTTTTATTTATTTTTCTTGCTTTATTGAACTTGCTGTGACTTCTATGACCATGGGAAATAGAAGTGTTCAGAGCAAACATCCTTGCCTTATTCGTGTTCTTAGAAGGAAAGGACTCATTCTTTCATCATTAAGTATGATGTTATCTTTAGGTTTTACGTACATATCTTTTATCAGGTTGAAAAAGTTATCTTCTATTAATAATTTGCTGAAAGTTTTTTTTATTATGAATGGATGTTGAATTTTGTCAAACACTTTCTTCATTAATGAAATGGTCATGTTTTTTCCTTTTTCTGATTTTTAAATCGGTTGAACTTCATTGTGGTTTGCCGCCTCTAACATGGTCCCCAGTAATCCAGGTATAAAAAGACTGTGACTTCTCTCATGGGTGATTTCCCTCATTCACTTGCTCTGAGGAAAGCCAGGTGCCATGTGTGAGCTGCTCTGTGGAGCAAGAGGTCCACTTGGCGTGGAACTGAGGGAAACCTTTGGTCGTTAGCCAGAGAAGAGCTGCGGGCTTCAGTCCAGTAGCCCATGAGGAACTGAATCTTACTGAGAACCACATGAGTGATCTTGAAGCAGGGCCACCCTCATTTAAGTCTTCAGATGAGACCACTATCCAGACTTACCCCTTGACATCAGCATCGTGAGAGACCCTGTGCCTGAAAACCCAGTTAAATAGCAGCAGGATTCCTCACCCAAAGAAATGGTGAGATAATAAATGTTCATTGCTTTAGTATGCTGAGTTTTTGGAAGTGATTTCTTTATGTAACAATAGATAACTAATATCAATATATATGCTGATTACCTTTTGAATGTGAAATGTCTTGCATTCTTGCAATAAACGTCACTTTGTCATGAACCATTACCCTAGAAACATTGTTAAATTTGACTTACTATTTTTTTGTTGTTGTTGTTAAGGATTTTTGTGTCTAGGTTCATAAGGAATATTGGTCTGCACTTCTTTCTTTGTTTGAAAAGTATTTGTTTGGCTGCGCTGAGTCTTAGTTGTAGCATGCAGGTTCTTTCAGTTGCAGCATGTGAACTCTTAGTTGTGGCACATGGGATCTACTTACCTGACCAGGGATCAAAGCCAGGCTGGGAGTACAAGTCTTAGCCACTGGACCATCAGGGGAGTCCCTGTGTTTCTTATGTAATGTGTTTGTTGGATTTTTATATTAGAGATATGTTTCATAAAGTAAAATCTCTCCTTCTCTATTTTTTGAAAGAGGTTATGTGAGATTCATATTATCCCTTCCTTAAATTTTTGATAGCATTGACCAGTGAGCCTGGAGTGTTCTTGTAATGAACTTTTTTTTCTTATTTATGAATTCAATTGTCTTATAGATATTGGTTGGGAAGATCCCCTGGAGAAGGAAATGGCAATCCACTCCAGTATACTGCCTGGAAAATCCCATGGACAGAGGAGCCTGGAAGGCTACAGTCCATGGGGTCGCAAAGAGTCGGACACGACTGAGCGACTTCACTTCACTTCACAGATATGGGACAATTCAGATTTTGTTTCTTCTTAGGTCACTTTTTCTCTTTCTCCAGCTTTAACAATTGAAAGAAAAAGTATATGGGCTGATTACCAAAAGAAAGGCAGTCCTAAGGCTGCTTAGCATGGGAGGTCTGTGCAGTGTGAAAGGAGCACTTTGCCTGGAAATGCATTCATAGAGGAGTTCAAGGGACCAAGATGGGGGGGAAAGACAGCATGGATGAGAGAGTCATATTGGAGCAGAAGAGTGAAAACACTGGGAGCCTTACGTGCTGGAGGGTGAGAATAGGAGACTTCAGAGGTGCTGTGGCTTAGATTGGATTCCCTGATATCTCTGAAAGAAATAGACATTAAGATTAAAATTCTTGTCTACACGAAGCTTAAGAGTGACACTCCTTTGGGACAACAGTATGAACGCTTGGGACAGAGGAGGAGGGATAGTCATAGCTTTGTAAGCATCACTTTTCCGTTACTCTGATGTCACTGAACTTCATTAAAATAATATTACATTATTACCATTGCTTCATAACAAATTACTCCCAAACTCAGGGGCATGTATCAACCATTTATTATTATGCTCTTGGATTCTTTGGGTCAGAAATTTGAGCAGTACATAGTAGGAGTGAGTTGTCTCCATGGTGTCATAACCCCAGCTCTTCCCAGCTTTTTTTCTCTACCCTCTATGCCTTCCAAGCCCATTCATCTGAAAGTCCTTTACTTTCCTGAACTTGCTCTGCATTTTCTGTTACTGAGGTCTTTCCTCTGTAAATGCTCTTCCCAATACAGAAATCTCTATTTCCTTGCCTGATTAATTCCCCGTCTCTTTTGGGGACCACTTAGATGCTACTTCCTGTGGAAGTCCTTCCTGACCCTTCGTGTCTGCTTTAAGTATCCTTCCTCCAGGCCCTCAGAATTCTCTGTACTTGCCTGTCATAAAGCTCATCACACATTGTTTATTTCCTGATTCTAATGTCTGACTCCTCATCCAGGAGGCTAGCTCCAGAGACTGCCTCTGTGCTGTTCAAGTGTTTTCCTGACCCCTGGCACAGGGCTGAGTGTTTCCTTGTTGACTCTATTAATGGGTGAGGCAGGCATTGCTATGCCCTTTCTAAAGAAGTGTAAGCAGCAGGGGGGACAGTAGGAACCAGCCCTAGGCCTGGTCAGTCCATGACACAGCTGAGTCTAAGTGCAGGCCACACCGTCACCCGACACCCTTGCGAAGCCTGGATACAGGTCGCCAAGTAAACCTGCAACAACCTTCTCAGCTTTGGTCCTTGGTACTCTGCCACCTGGGTCCACTGTCTTTCCAGCCTGGACATGCCAGGCACCTGGTTCCATGGAGGGAAAAGTCCTTGTTATTAACTTATTTTCACGTATTCACTCACAAACTGCCCAGCGGGAGATGGTGCTATTGACTTGTCTTGGTAAGACACAGCCAGAAAGATAAAAGTTCTATTCCCATGATTAAGGTTCCTCCACAACTAAAATATTGATCTTAATTAAAAAGTAATGCATATAGAGGACACCGGGAACAGTGGCAGTGGGCTACAGAGATGATAGGCTTTTGTGAAAGGAGAAGGCTTTTGTGTTCCATTTGCTCTCATTGCCAGCTTTTTCTCTTTCCCACTTAAGAGTAGTGGCAAATAGTTTTCTTTTTCTTTTTTTTCCATTTGGGAAAAAAGCACCCACAACGTACTTAACTCAGGGGAAAAACAAGCCCAACAGCCAGACAACTCGTCCAGAAAGATAAAAGTTCTATTCCCATGATTAAGGTTCCTCCACAACTAAAATATTGATCTTAATTAAAAAGTAATGCATATAGAGGACACCGGGAACAGTGGCAGTGGGCTACAGAGATGATAGGCTTTTGTGAAAGGAGAAGGCTTTTGTGTTCCATTTGCTCTCATTGCCAGCTTTTTCTCTTTCCCACTTAAGAGTAGTGGCAAATAGTTTTCTTTTTCTTTTTTTTCCATTTGGGAAAAAAGCACCCACAACGTACTTAACTCAGGGGAAAAACAAGCCCAACAGCCAGACAACTCGATCACCCTGTCTCTTAGAAGCTGCTCCTAATGGGTGTGGAATCAATACCATTGAACCCCAGTCTTTCCAGAGCAGACACTTCCAGATGCCTGACTCTCAGGCAGGAGAGGCCAGGAGATGAGGCAGGACTGGACCAGCCAGAGCTGGGCCTGCGAGACCGTAACCAAGCAACAAGCCCACTCTCTGAACCAGGGCAACCAAGAGTGTGGCTGGATGGAGAGCAGAATTCAAGACGGCAGTATCTCAAGGAAGAGTCAGAGAGGCCCCGAGGCAGAGAGCTCAGGAGCTCGGTAAATGGAGGAAAGAGCACCTGGTCACCAGAGGTAAGAAAGCCTGACAGTCATGGCAATTTCTATGGTGATGATGACAACAATGAAATAAGCCTGATACAGAAGCCAGCCTCCAGCCCGCAGGGGAGTTCCCATACACTTCCTTTTAAAAATGAGCTCATTCTGATACTCAATAAATAACACATAGGAGCACTTAGCAAAAGAGCTATACAACTGGCCGTTAAGCATGTGCTAAAAGTCTCCAGTGTGTTAGTCGTCAAGGAAATAACAGCTGAAACCACGGTGAACAACCTTGCTCAGTCACTAAGTTACGTCTAACTCTTCGTGACCCCTTGGACTGTAGCCCACCAGGCTCCTCTGTCCATGGGATTTCCCAGGCAAGAATACTGGAGAGGGCTGCCATTTCCTCTTCCAGGGAATCTTGCCTACCCAGAGATCAAACCCGTGTCTCCTGCTTTGGCAGGTGGGTTTTTTACCACTCAGCCTCCAGGGAAGCCCACGAGGAATTCTACAGGGAGTCAAAAAAGGAAGAAGAGGCTTTTGGATTTAGAGTAGCTGAACATTAGTGGAACAGGCTGAGATTTCAACAATATAATTTGCCTCCTCTTCCTGCTTTGTACTTTATCCAGATCATCGCAGCAGTGTTCTCTGTTAATTCCAATATGTTGCTTCTTAATTGCAAGCTCACAGCCCTAAGTCCTGTAATTCTTACTGCTATGAAAAACCATTCCACGCCATTCCATGCCATTAGGATGGCTAACTTCAGAATGACACCACCTCTTGGTGAGGAAGTGAAACAACTGAGGGTGGGAATGCAAAATGGTATAACCACTTCAGAAATTTGTTTGACAGGTTCTTATGGAGTTAAACATATATAACACCTACCCTGTGATTACATAGTTCCATTCTTACTCGAGAAAATGAAAACACACATCCACAAAATGATTTGGATATGAATGTTCGTAAGCAACTTTATAAATGTCCTTAAGCTGAATACAACCCAAATGACTATCAAGTTGAGAATGAATGAATAAATTTTCCATGAAATGAAATACAGTCAGTAATTTAAAAGAATGGACTAATAGTATATATGTTATGATGAATGAAGCTCATAGGCATTATGCTGAGCCAGAGAACATAGTCATTTCTGTGCAATTTGAGAACAGCTAAAAACTAATCTATAGTGAGAGGATTCGGAATGAAGTTGAGGGTGGAGAAGGTGACTGGGTGGAACATGAGGGAACTTTCCAGATGATGAAAATGTTCTATATCTGGCTTGCGGTGGTGGTTTCAAGGATATAGACAATTGTCAAAACCTATTGCGCGGAACACCTAAGATCATTGCTCCTTGCTGTGTGCTAATTATATCTTAATTTCTAAAAACTAAGCCATAGGCAAATTGGAATCTTTAGGTCTAGAATGGCAAACATAAAGCTCATGTGCTGTTGCTCTGATTCTGCTCCCATGGCAGACAGGATGAATTGATTTCAGCATTCTGTGCCCTTAACTTCAGTGGGGCTTCAGAATATACGTCACAGTGTAGCTCTTCAAGCAATCACTGTCAGCCCACCAATCTTTAAGAGGTCAAAGCCAATATGACTCATTCCTGCTACTGTGATCTCAACTTACTTCTCTCATTTGGTAAGACCTGGGGAAATTTGAGTTTTCCATAAAAATAATACTCCCATTTCAGAAAGGTTTTAAAATAACTCAAAATCCCACTCTCTTAATAGCATCACTAATACCAGTGAAGTTTTTAAAAAATTAATTAATTTTATTTTGGGCTGCACTGGGTCTTTGTTACTGTGCCTGGGCTTTCTCTAGTTGCAGCAAGCAGGGGCTGTCCATCGTTACGGGCACGGGCTTCTCTTATTGAGGAGCAGAAGCTCTTGGTGCTCAGGCTTCAGTAGTTGCAGCACGTGGACTTGGTAGTCGTGGCCCATGGGCTTCATTGCCCCGTGGCATGTGGAATCTTCCCGAAGCAGGTACTGAACCTGTGTCCCCTGCATTGGCAGGCAGGTTCATATCCACTGTACCACTATGGGAGTCCTACCACTGAAATTTATTTCCTTCTATTCTTTTATTCTAGGTAGGCATATTTAACATGCCTGTGTAGGTCCTGTTTCTCATTCTTCTAAGCATTTTTCTAGGTTACCTGATAGTGGTCATATTTTCTTTTTATTTTTTAAATGGTGGCATAATTCTCTGAGAAACTGCTGTCATTTACTGCCCCTGCCCCTGTGGTGACAGTCACCTCTCGTCTGTTTTCACTCATTCTGGAAGTATAGTTTTGTTGGGTTTATACATCTAGCTGACAGGTATTTCTATCGACACATTGAAAATTTGATCCCACTATCTTCTGACTTCCATATTTGATAAGTCAGATGTTGCTCTTTATATTTTTGTGGATAATCTATCTTTTCTTTCAGACTTCTTTTAAGATCTTATTTCTGTTTTTGGTATTCTGTCTTTTCACTATGATGTGTCTTGGACATAGCCTTTTTATGGTTTATTCTGTTTAGGAATTTGACTTCCCCTGGTAGCTCAGTTGGTAAAGAATCTGCTTGCAGTGTAGGAGACTCCTGTTTGATTCTTGGGCGGAGAAGATCTGCTGGAGAAGGGATAGGCTACCCATTCCACTGTTCTTGGGCTTCCCTTGTGGCTCAGCTGGTAAAGAATCTGCCCGCAATGCGGGAGACCTGGTATATTTAACATGCCTGTGTAGGTCCTGTTTCTCATTCTTCTAAGCATTTTTCTAGGTTACCTGATAGTGGTCATATTTTCTTTTTATTTTTTAAATGGTGGCATAATTCTCTGAGAAACTGCTGTCATTTACTGCCCCTGCCCCTGTGGTGACAGTCACCTCTCGTCTGTTTTCACTCATTCTGGAAGTATAGTTTTGTTGGGTTTATACATCTAGCTGACAGGTATTTCTATCGACACATTGAAAATTTGATCCCACTATCTTCTGACTTCCATATTTGATAAGTCAGATGTTGCTCTTTATATTTTTGTGGATAATCTATCTTTTCTTTCAGACTTCTTTTAAGATCTTATTTCTGTTTTTGGTATTCTGTCTTTTCACTATGATGTGTCTTGGACATAGCCTTTTTATGGTTTATTCTGTTCAGGAATTTGACTTCCCCTGGTAGCTCAGTTGGTAAAGAATCTGCTTGCAGTGTAGGAGACTCCTGTTTGATTCTTGGGCGGAGAAGATCTGCTGGAGAAGGGATAGGCTACCCATTCCACTGTTCTTGGGCTTCCCTTGTGGCTCAGCTGGTAAAGAATCTGCCCGCAATGCGGGAGACCTGGGTTTGATCCCTGGGTTGGGAAGATCCCCTGGAGAAGGGAACGGCTACCCACTCCAGTATCCTGGCCTGGAGGATTCCACAGACTGTATTACCCATGGGGTCACAAAGAATTGGACATGACTGAGTGACTCTCCACTTTTCTAAGTATGAGGATTCATATCTTCACTGGATTCTGCAAAAACTCTCAGCTACTATTTATTTATTTTATTTTTTATTTATTTTAATTGGAGGCTAATTACTTTCTTTAATTATTGCCTCTCCCTCATTCTTTCTATTATCTGCTTTTCTAACCCAGATTAAATGTATGTTGAACTTCTATCACTCCATTCTGTAATTTTCTTAACCAGAGTTTTCCATCCTCTCTGAGCTGTTTTCTGTGTCAGTTCTTCAGATTTATATTTGAGTTCACTGATTCTTTTTTCAGATGTGTCTGTTTTGCTTTTCAAATCTTTCATAGATATTTTCATTTCTATTGTAGTCTTCATTTTTAGAAGAAGTCTTATTTGGTTCTTTTATAGTACATTTGCTGCTCATATGTATAGTTTCTTGCTTCTTTTAAATTCTATTACTTACATAATCATATTAAAATATTTTCAGTTTGAGATTTCTAATATCTAATCTTTATGACTAACATTTTTCCCCTGCCAAGTCTTACTCATTACGATGGCTTGTTATTGGGGCATTTTCTGTTTTTATATTGTGAGCTCATATATGATGGAACTTTGCCTGTAGGAGCTTTAAGAAACCTGGGTTGGAGGTACATGCTTGCTTCTGTCATGAGTTTTAGGCAGTAAAGACCTGGGCTCCTCTAAATTAAATTTTACCTTGGGATTTTTTGGTGTATTTCAGTGTACAAATCCGTATGAGTGTTGGCCAGTGGCCTTGAAATCTCAGGAGAAGCCTTTTCTCCTCCAGCAGAACTGGTCCTAGGCCCCTGTTTTGTGCAGTCAGCCTCTGATAGCAGAATATCTTCTCCTTCACCTCGTTTTCAGGGTGTGACTCCCTCTCAGTCCTAGACTGATGCCAGGTTCACTGCTCTGTGTCTATATCACTATTCACATGAAATCTTATTCTCCTTTCCTATCCATCCCTCACCCCAGTTTGCTTCTATGTGAGGAAATTCTCTAAAGATGACCTCAGGCTGTGAAGTGCTTTTTGGTTATTTACCTTCAAGGACTGGTATTCCTACTAATTTTCAAATCATGGATGGTTTCCTTACTTTACTTTCTCGAAGACTGTTTCATTGCTGTAGGGGAGACTGTATGTGTATGTGTGTGAGAGAGAGAGAGTGAGTGTGTTTATCGTGTTAAGATACTTTGTCTCAGAATGCTCAAATTGTTTGCTTCTCTTCTCAGTCATTCTGATTCTCTTCATGTTGGCTTGTCATTCATAATATCTATTCTCTTCGTTCTAACTCCATTAATATCTTTGTATTTTTCCTTTGCATTGTCATTATTGTTATAAGTTCTTTTATGATGGCAATCTGATTTTGAGCCTTCTATTTCTTACAGTTGTAATATTTTAATTAACTCTGTTATGGTACTTTTTGGTCCTAGATTTGTTTTCTTAATTCTGAAAGATCTAGTTTAACTCTAGTCTATTGATTTCGTCAACTCACCTTTCAGTTCTTGTGCCATTGAAGTTCATGAGAAGAAGCACTCATGTTCTGTCTTTTGAGTTGTGTTTTCTTTTCTTTCTTTTATTTTTTTAAGTTTAGATTCTCTCTGGAGTTTTCTTCTTTTTGACTGCACTGCACAGCATGTGGCATCTTAGTTTTTGACCAAGAATGGAACCCATAGCCCCCGCATTGGAATTTGGAGTCCTAACCCCTAGACCTCCAAGAAATCCCCCAAGTTGTGCTTTCTTTTAGAATGTGTTCTTCAACTTATCTGTGACATGCTTTGTCCTTTCTTTCTTTCTGTTTATCAGTGGCTATTTTCATAGTTTGAATGTGGACAGCAGTATCCACACAGAATATATTCTGTGGGAAATTTCCCCCAAGTATTCCATCTTCCATCTACCTTTCTGTAACCCGAGAGCATGGGGTAGGGGTGTTCTCATAATCGCTGTGCAGTCCTGAAGCCCTCGCTTTCATCTGAGAAAGAACCTCCCTTCTCTCGGTGGCTGCTTCCATTACTCTTACTCTCCCTCCCACCCCCCACCCAAACAGAAGAGGAAAAGAAAATGTCACATTCTCTCCAGAATAGGTCTATAAGTAGAAATCTCAGGATCCTGTTGACTCACCAGGGCTACATGTAGGAGGTAGGCTGCACTCCATCATATTCCGAGTTATTTTTTACCCTTTGTCACCACTTCTTGCATTCTTATGTCATTAGATTATGCCCTTGTCTGGCTCCTACTGGTAAAATTTTCTGGTTTGTTTATGATTGCTCAGTTAGTAAAGAATCTGCCTGCAATGTAGGAGACCTTGGTTCGGTTCCTGCATCGGGAAGATCCCCAGGAGAAAGGAAAGGCTACCCGCTCCAGTATTCTGGCCCGGAGAATTTCATGGACTATACGAGTCCATGGGGTCGCAAAGAGTCGGACACAACTGAACGACTTTCACTGTCTTTACTTTCTTTATTTCTTTTTTTCTTACTGTTTTTGTCATCTCCTTAGGAGATGAAAGCCTCTGTGATCTTATTTCACTTTGTCAGATCAGCTTAGTTTCATCTGTTTTCTATCTTTCATGATTCTCTCAAACTTCTAGCTGTAACAGACATTACTGTCTTCCAGCACTTTTATAGTTTCATTCCTAGACATACACACACAGTCACGTACACACACAGTCACACACACACACACAGCCACACACACACACAGTCACATACACACACAGTCATAAATATTCTGCTTGGGGAGCTCCGTGTATAAGGACATGTGAGGTTCCCTTTTACTTAGGGTGGCTCACCAGTTTTTGGCTCGTATGGGCTTTTCTGTGCCAACTTGAGAAAGGCTTCCCTTGAACTAAGGCAGTACTCTTAAGGAGTTGCTCCACAGTTGGTTAATGTCATCTAAAAACGTTAGGTTCATCAGAGCTCCTCAAACAAGGAAATGTCCCTTATCAGTGTTGGAGCATGAGGACGTTTCTCTGGGGAAAGAAGCCTCAGTTTTCATCACACAACCTCTCTAAGCTTCTGTTCCGTCATCCGTAAAATGAGGATGATGATAATGGAACCCACCACAGAGGGTCCCCAGATGTTTTTGTCACCAGGGAGTGGATTGGTGGCAGACGGTTTTCCACGGATGGGAGTGAGGGTGAGAGGAGGATGGTTCAGGTGGTAGGCACGCAGTGGGGAGCAGTGGGGACCAGCAGCTGAAGCTCCTCTCTCTCGCCTACCGCTCACCTCCTGCTGGGTGGTCCATGGCCTGGGCCTGGGGCTGGGGGACCCCGATTATGTGGATTAAGCAATGGGATTCATATTTAATCTTATTTACTTAAATAAAGCACTTGGCATCAGCCCTAGAATGTAATGAGTACTATTATTATTCTCAAAGGAGCCCATGTATCCCCAGTTTTAAAAACTGCTGAAATTGATTTTCCTTCTGGTTTTTTACTGCTTATAATAGAATACTCTACAATCCAGTAGCTTGAAGAACAGTTTCTTGTCATTTGCCATTGTGTGGGTTGACTTGGACTCAGCTGAGCAGTTCCCACTTGAGGGTCTCATACAGTTGCCTTCAGACGTTGGCTGGAGTCATCAGAAGGCTCGACTGGGCTGGCCATGGAGACGGCTCACTCTCACAGCTGATAGTTGATTCTAGCAGGTGGCTGAGAGCTCAGCTGGTGGCAGGCAGAGCGCCTCTGCTGGCTTCTTTGTGGGACTTGGGGGCTTTGCACAGCATGGGAGCTGGATCCTAAGGGCAAATATCCCAGAAGTAAACTCCCAAGAGACCCAGTCATGGAAGCCTCAAGCCTCCTTGTGATCTTTAAAAATACATATTTTTGTTTATTTATTTGGTTGTGCTGGGTCTTAGTTGCAGCCTATAGGATCTTCCATCTACATGTAGTATGCACTATATTTTAGTTGCAGCTATGGGGTCTTTTTCTTTTTTAAGTTGTGGCATGTGAGATCTAGTTCCCTGACCAGAGATCAAACCTAGGCTCCCAGCACTGGGAGTGCAGTCTTAGCCCCTGAACCTTCAGGGAAGTCTCAAGGCTCTGTGTGGTCTAAGAGAGTGAATACTGGCAGATGTGAGTTCTGAGAGACTTGGTTCACTTGTCAGGGGATGGGGAGGGTGCATTTTGGAGGAACTAGCTGCCACAGTTAAAGTTCTCTTCTAGCTCTAATATTCCACAGTTACATTGTCATAAACTGTTCTCTTCTCATTTCATCCTCATGCCCAATCTTTTGAACTTCCATTTTAAAGATGAGAAGACTAAGTCACAGACAGGGTAACAGTAAGATTCTGCACTCCCAGTGCAGGGGCCCTTGACTCCAGGTCCAGTTTTCTTTGCCCTTGTGTGTTAGTTGCTCAGTTGTGTCCAATTCTTTGCAACTCTATGGACTGTAGCCCACCAGGCTCCTCTGTCCATGGGATTCTCCAGGCAAGAACACTGGAGTGGGCTGCCATTCCCTTCTCCAGAGGATCTTCCCGACCCAGGGGTCGGACCCGTGTCACCTGCACTGCAGGCACATTCTTTACTGTCTGAGCCACCAGGGAGGCCCTAAGGGCTTGTGAGTGGGAGCTAGAGTGCTGCCCTGTATTGAAACCCTGCCCACGTTCCTGGCATGAGGCCGGGTACCCAGAAGAGGCTGAACATGTGCTTGCTAGTGAAGTAAAGGACTTTTCTTTGAGAATTCACCAAAAGAAAGAATGGCTCAAGTGTGTTTCCCTGAGGTGGTTCACAGGACTTGAGAAATACAAACACATTTTCCTTTACTGACTGTATGCAAGACAAGCAAAATCTCTTCTTGAACAGCCTTCTTGGGGAAGCGAAGTGTAAAACCAAAGCACTCTGGAGCCGCAGACCTGGGTGGGCGTCCACGCTGGGCTGGGATGCCGTGTATCTCTGTGTGGTCACAGAGGAGGATCTTGACAGTTGAGCAGGGCCAGAATTAATCTTTTCGACCATCAAAGTATAGATCAGCTCCAATCCTTCCTGTCTGGGCCTGTCGCTGCCCACACGGAAACAGGCAGCGTCAATTCAACACCCTTAAATACACTCTTCCTCAGAGGAACTAGGGACAATGAAGTGACATGGTGATTGAAGTTATGGCTGGAAAGCATTTTGCACTGACAGCTTTCCTCCCCGAGGGCTCTGTGCAAGTTTGCCTGGCCTCCCTGCCCAGGAGGGAGAGGAAATACCAGAGGCTCTGCAGGTCCTCTTTTAGTCTCTCCCTAAAGCTTCACTTTCACTTTTCACTTTCATGCATTGGAGAAGGAAATGGCAACCCACTCCAGTGTTCTTGCCTGGAGAATCCCGGGGATGGGGGAGCCTAGTGGGCTGCTGTCTATGGGGTCACACAGAGTTGGACACAACTGAAGCGAGTTAGCAGCAGCAGCAGCAACTGCTGTTCTGCCCAGCACTTCAGTTTATCAGTTCTCTCACATGCCAATCCCCGGAGCCCTTGTGAGCTGGGTTTTACAGGAAAGGAAAAGCAAGTGGAAAGAAAGAGGGTAACTGATTCAAGAAAATGTACAGGCAGACCTCGTTTTATTGTAATTCACTTTATTGCAATTCAAAGATAATGCATTTGATTTGGGGGGGGTGTGTGGTTTTGTTTTTACAAATTGACATTCGTAGCAACCCTGTGTCGAGCAAGCCTATCAGCGTTGTTTCCCAGTGGCGTTTGCTAACTTCATGTTTCTTGGTCTCATTTTGGTAATTCTCACAACATTTCAAACTTTTTCACTATGGTTTTATTTGTTATAGTGATCTGTGATTAGCAGTGTTTATGTTACCACTGTTGCTTGTGAAAGGCTCAATGATGGCTAACGTTTTTTAGCAATAAAATATTCTTTAATTAAGGTATCTACATTCTTTTTTAGACAGTGCTATTGGACACTTGATAGACTGCAGTATAATGTAAACATACTGTCCCTGTGCCCTGGGAAACCAAAAACATTCTTGTGACTGCTTTATTGTGATACTCGCTTTACTGCTGTGGTCTGGAATACAGTCCATAATATCTCCAAGGTCTGCCTGGAGTTAGTGAAGATCACAGCCAGAACGTGAATGAATGTCTCTGGACCCTTAATGCCAGTCCCCTCAGTTCCCCTGCAGCCCCCACTGTCCAACGATTACATGGGGAGCATTCCCTGCCTCCGTGCCTCTTGGGGACCACACTGAGCTCCTCAGCCTTCCCCTCCTGCCTTCCCTGGAGCCACTTGGAGAACAAGACCATCCCGGCCAGGTTGCTGTGGCTCCTGGGTTTCAGGTCTTTATGTTACACAGCACAAGTTGCAACCATGAAATTTTAATTTTTTCTTCCCAACCTTACATCCTTTAGAAACAGCCCCAGCTGAATATAACAAGGATGCCCTTTGGCACATCTTGCCAATCTTGCGAGTGATTCACTCGAGGTGCTCAGGGACTTGGGAGCTGCCATGTAGTGAAATTACTGGCTGTGCTGGAAGGCGGCACAGATGGCTCTTAATGAGCTTGCCCTGCTCCTCTGGAGCCATGCGGTGCTGTGGGTGGGGTGCACGGGAAAGCCTGGCGGGGCCAGGGTTATGCTGGGCTTCCTCTGGGCCTCCCGGTCTGCTTATCAGCCCAGTGGAGTTCCCAGAGCCTGCCCACAAGCCCACAGCATGGGCCAGGCGGAGCCGCGAGGAGCCAGCCCTGTTCCCTGTGGAGTCTCCCTCCTCTGACAGCCCCAGAGGCATGGCCTTTGGATGGGTTCCCCAGAAACAGAGCCCGAGACAGGAGTTTACTGGGAGCCTGCTCCGGGGTAGACCTTAGGGGAGTGAGGGGGTCAGGATGGAGCAGGGAAGAGACTGGGCAAACTGGAGGGTGAACTAGGGTGCAGGTTGGCCCGATCCTATGGGGCGCTCAGAGGTAGGAGTCCTTCCATCTGCAGTTCAGGCCTTCGGCTCTTGGACACCCAGTCCAGTCCCTGCTGGCTGCTGGCTGCTCCTGCAGGAGGGCAGAACCTCCCAGGCTCTTCTGGGTCAGGTAGCTCCCTTCATTGAGGACCATTCTCTGGAGGGAGCAACCATGAGGAGGGAGCCAGCTGGGGGCTGGCTGCACTGGCCGGGAGAAGAGGAACTCGATGGCAGGACGCTAGCTGTACCCACTCCAGGTACAATTTCTCACCTGTTGGGAAAATCAAAATGACCGAGCATCTGAAGGTAAGTCACTTGCTGATAGCAAAATGTTATTTTATATTGTCTCAAGGGTGCCTGTGTGCGTGCTCAGTCGTATCCAACTCTTTACGACCTCATAGACTTAGCCCGCCAGGCTCCTTCCTCTGTCCATGGGATTTCCCAGGCAAGAATACTGGAGTGAGCTGCCATTTCCTTCTCCAGGGGGTCTCCCCGACCCAGGGATGGAACCCACGTTTCTTGTGACTCTTGGTAAGCAGATTCTCTACCACTGAGCCACCTGGGAACCCATCCCAAGGGTGGGAAGAGGCCAGACACAACGTCAACTCATTTATCCTTCATCTTACATTGCATCTGATTTTCCATGCACAGGACAATCCCTGTGACTGGAGAAGTAAAAGCATAAACACCACTGACTCATTACCGACTCCCTTAAACATTCTAACCTCCTATAAGACCAGTGAATGCTGTATTTTTTCATCTCACTCCCTCTGTCCTTTCGTTCTGAAAAAAATTGCCGCTGAGATGCATGTGGGGTGGAATACCACAGTGGCAGAGTAGTGCATTCACCACGTCTGCAGATGTTGTTGCTGGAAGAAATATGGCGGCCATGCAAGGTGAATTCAAATATAGAGCAGGCCCGTACTACCTGAGGACAAACCATTGACCCTCCCAGATTATAAGGATTATAAACAACCTGCCCCTGGGTACTCGAAGTAAGTACCACGTCAGATGTCAGATGTGCAGCGATGGTCTTTGCTGCTGGCAAACTGGGGAAACAGGAGGGGCAGGACCAGATCATCTTTGCAGGGAGGGGGGGTGTCCCTTATTGTTTATAATTTGGGGATGCAAGAGGAGCTCTAGGTGTTCCCTCCTCACTACATTTGCCTTTAATCCAAGGTCAGAGAGTCAGTGTGGGGATTCTTCCTCTTGCTGACCTGTGAAATGAGCCATTAAGTGCTAAGATCTAACTGTGTAAGATATCAGGGGGCTGACTGTGGTGGACTGGTTCTTTTGGGCACCATCATGGAGTCCTGGGTCCCTCAGAGCAAACGTCCAATTCTCCTCAAATGTTCTGATGAGCTCCCTCTCCCCAGAACATAGTACCCTGAGAAATGGCCACGGGTCCCTTTGGGAAAGTGGTGATGGCAGGGAGTAAGGGCAGCCTGGAGACACTTGGGTTTCTGTTAAAATAGCTTCTCTAGGAGGCAGCATTACAGGACTCTGGCAAGGTGGGAAGAGCCTCTTCAAACCGGGGATGAAGACACATTTTCTGGCAAGAGGATTTGTGGGACTTGGTACCTAGAAGAGGCCAGTTTATCCCGGGCTAAATATAAGATGTCATGTGCATACTTGTGGTGGTATTACATTATCTAGAAACTCTGGTCTTCTGAATAACTCGGGTCTGGCAACTGCTCTGGTGGCTGTAGTTAAGCTCCAGTTGGCCAATCTAGAGGTTCAGGGGTCTAAGATCAAGTGGCATCATAGTTAGCTGCCATCCTATTTTAGTCCTAAGGACTCCATGAACACCTGGCTAGGCCTAAAAGCTCTAAAAGTGGTCAGACTATTCTGAGTGCTACCCCAGCCTGTCTGATGATTGCTGTGACCCCATGCACCTTCTGGAAGCTGGTGCCACCTCCTGGCCTCAGCCACCTCCATATCTCTTCACCTACCACTGGCATCAGGCCGTTTTAGCACAGTCTCTCCTGCAAGCACATCTAAACTACGGCAAGAGTACAACACCACTTTTCAAAGATTCCCCTTCTTTCCTCATTCATGTAATTCTCAAGACTTTGGCAAAGAGTGTCTTCAGGGCACTTCCAAGGGATGTGGATAGGGGATGAGTGACCGGATCTTGTATAATTATTCCAGTCCAAGGTGTAGAAAGATGTATCTTTCCTCTATATCAGAGCTTCATAACCTTGAGTATGCATTTTAAACATCTGAGAAGCTTTGACGAAATACTGATGCCCAGGCCCCATCCACAAATATTCTGATTTAATGGGTCTGGAGTGTGACCCTAGCATCAGTATTGTGAAAAGCCCCTCAGATAATTCTAATGTGCAACCATACTTGAGAGCTGCTGTTCTACATCAGGCCATGGAATTTCTAGAACTCTGTTTCATGATGGCTGCCACTGAATTCAGGATTAAGTCCACCAGTCAATCAGAGAGAATAATTAGAATAGTAATCACTATTCTAATAGTGACAATCTTGAGCAGTGGATGGTTTGATATAATCTTTTAAACAAGGGCTCTCCAGCATTTCTTGCCTGGTGAATCCCACGGACAGAGGAGCCTGGCGAGCTACAGTCCCTGGGGTCGCCGAGAGTTAGACACGACTGAGCAACTGCACTTTCACTTTTCTCAGTTGGAGCTCTCCAGCTGACAGATGCTGCTCTGTCTACACTATGTCCCCGCTTCTCTGGCCCAGCATCGTCAGAATCAACCCTCTCACTTGCCTCCATGCTTCTTTCTGGCACAAATTAGCAGGTTCTTACACATCTTTGTTTGCAGATGCCTTTTCTTCCCGGGTTTAACTTTATATCTGCCTCCTTTGACTGTTGAGTCTGACATCTTCTGATAAAGTGAGTGGTGGTGTCGGCCAGCAGTGAGGGGAACTTGGTGGGATTTAGAGGTACCCAGCCAAGTAGCTTCTGCGGGTGAGGGATTCCGGGTCCTGGAGCAGTCAGGGACGGAAGGGTGTACTGTTCTGACAGAAGCATCAGGGGCAGCCAGTTGGCCCCTCTGCTTTGAATTCCTCCTGCTCTTCATTCCATTTGATGGCAGCCCCGTTAGATTCCCCTGAGCTTTGCCTTCAGTGGGCTCTTCAAGGCGCCCCAGGAAAACACTGTTTTCCAGACTCACCCCTTGGACTGCTCAGGCCCCTTCCTTATTGCCAAGAGGCTCTTCACTGCCATCCCTTCCAACTGGGTCAGATAGCCAACCCCTCATTCCTACCCAGGGTCTGTAACTGGCAACAACTTCTAGTCCCAGTTTCTGGGTAAGTCTGGTGTCTGATGGCGAGACTGACTCTAAGTAGGGAAAGCATTTGTTAAAAACACATTACCAGGTGACTCAGTGGTAAAGATTCCAGCCGCTTGGGCAGGAGACACGGGTTCAATCCTTGATCTGGGAGGATCCCACATGCTGCGGAACAACTAAGCTCGTGTGCCACAACTATTGAGCCTATGCTTTAAAGCCTGGCAGCCACAGACTGCTGAGCCCACACACCACAACTACTGAAGCCCGCTAGCCCATGCTCCACCAGAGAAGCCTACCCAGTGAGAAGCCCGTGTACGGAGAGTAGCCCCTTCAGAGAGAAGCCCCGAGCAGCAATGAAGAATCAGCGCAGCCAAAAATAATAAATAAATAAAATTATTTTTAAAAACCCACATTACCATAGCTCATAGAAGTGCTGGGAGGGTGGAGAATCAAGCTCACAGCTAAGCTCCCAGAATCAAACTGCAGGGCTGACTTGATGAGCTCATCTCTGCCTCTGGAATGAGAGCAGCCCTCCCCTAGTCTGCTCCACCCCTCTGAGGCTAACTTCTCCCCAGGAAGTGACCTTGTCCCCAGTGCTGACCCCAAAAGCTGGATGCCTCTGCCACCACCCTGCAGAAGGTTCTGGGTAGATACGTTTTCTGAAATCGTGTCTCAGAAATATAATGAGTTTGAGTAGACATGTAGGTCGTGTGCCTGTGTCCCAGCAGCTGAGGAGCTGGGGAGCTGATTTCTCTGGGTTCTGTTCTCCAATTCCTTTATCTTAAGGATTGATTTCTGAGATTGAGGAGCTGGCGATTCTGAAGCCCTCAGGGCACCAGCAGGCTGGAAGCTTTCTGGCAGGAAAGCTAAGATAAGCAGTCTTGAGGCAGGAGTGTTTCTTCCTCAGGGAAACTTTAAGGTCTTTCAACTGATCAGATGAGGCTTTCCCACGTGATTAATGATAATTTCCTTTACTTAGTGTCAACTAATTGTTGAGGTTAGCCACAGCAACACCCACATTACTGTTGAATTGAATAACTGGGCACTATAGGCAGCTTCCCAGGTGGCTCAGGGGTAGATTCTCTACCTGCCAGTGCAGGAGACGCAGGAGACTTGGGTTTGATTCCTGGGTTGGGAAGATCCCCTGGAGAAGGAAATGGCAACCCACTCCATTCTTGCCTGGAAAATTCCATAGACAGAGGAGCCTGTTGGACTATAGTCCATGGGAGTTGGACACGACTGAGCAACTGAGGACACATTGCACACACATAGGCCGGTACCCAAATTGATGTATAAAAATACCCAGCAAAGGATGGTTATTTCCTCGAGTTAGAGATGGTGTTTAAAAGGTACTGGGAAACCAGAAAATGTGGGAAATATTTATGCTGCTGCCTTTGCTGCTAAGTCGCTTCAGTCATGTCCGACTCTGTGCGACCTCATGGCAGCCACCAGGCTCCCCCGTCCCTGGGATTCTCCAGGCAAGAACACTGGAGTGGGTTGCCATTTCCTTCTTCAATGCAGGAAAGTGAAAAATGAAAGTGAAGTCGTTCAGTCATGTCCGACTCTTCGCGATCCCATGGACTGCAACCCACCAGGCTTCTCCTGGGATTTTCCAGGCAAGAGTACTGGAGTGGATTTATGATGCACCCCCAAACTCACAACTTATGATGAGATGACGATGGAACTTCCCTGATGGTCCAGTGGTTAAGACTCCATGCTGCAAGTGGCAATGTAACATGTATGATATCATAAGTGAAACGAATCGCCAGTCTAGGTTTGATGCAGAATGCAGGATGCTTGGGACTGATGTTCAGCTATTAAAAAGAATACATTTGAATCAGTTCTAATGCGGTGGATGACACTGGAGCCGATTATACAGAGTGAAGTAAGCCAGAAAGAAAAACACCAATACAGTATACTTACACATATATATGGAATTTAGAATGATGGTAATGATAAACCTGTACGCAAGACAGCAAAAGAGACACAGATCTATAAAACGGCCTTTTGGACTCTGTGGGAGAGGGAGAGGGTGGGATGAGTTGGCAGAGTGGCAATGTAACATGTATGATATCATAAGTGAAACGAATCGCCAGTCTAGGTTTGATGCAGGATGCAGGATGCTTGGGACTGATGCACGGGGATAATCCAGAGAGAAGGTGTGGGGCGGGAGGGGGGAGGTAGGGGTCGGGATTGGGAGTTCATGTACACTCGTGGCTGATTCATGTCAATGTATAGCAAAGCGAATACAGTATTGTAAAGCCTAACAAACTAAAAAAAAAAAAAAAAAGAAACCTGTATGCAGGTCAGGAAGCAACAGTTAGAACTAGACATGGAACAACAGACTGGTTCCAAATAGGAAAAGGAATATGTCAAGGCTGTATATTGCCACCCTGCTTATTTAACTTATATGTAGAGTACATCATGAGAAATGCTGGGCTGGAGGAAGCACAAGCTGGAATCAAGATTGCTGGGAGAAATATCAATAGCCTCAGATATGCAGATGACACCACCCTTATGGCAGAAAGTGAAGAGGAACTAAAAAGTCTCTTGATGAAAGTGAAAGGGGAGAGTGAAAAAGTTGGCTTAAAGCTCAACATTCAGAAAACGAAGATTATGGCATCTGGTCCCATCACTCATGGCAAATAAAGGTGAAACAGTGGAAACAGTGAGAGACTTTATTTTGGGGGGACTCCAAAATCACTGCAGATGGTGATTGCAGCCATTAAATTAAATGATGCTTAATCCTTGGAAGAAAAGTTATGGTCAACCTAGACAGCATGTTAAAAAGCAGAGACATTACTTTGCCAACAAAGGTACATCTAGTCAATGCTATGGTTTTTCCAGTGGTCATGTATAGATGTGAGAGTTGGACTATAAAGCAAACTAAGTGCAGAGGAATCTATGCTTTTGAACTGTGGTGTGGAGAAGACTCTTGAGAGTCCCTTGGACTGCAAGGAGATCCAACCGGTCCATTCTAAAGACGATCAGTCCTGAGTGTTCATTGGAAGGACTGATGTTGAAGCTGAAACTCCAGTACTTTGGCCACCTGATGTGAAGAGCTGACTCATTTGAAAAGACCTCGATGCTGGGAAAGATGGAGGACAGAAGGAGAAGGGGATGACAGAGGATGAGATGGTTGGATGGCATCACTGTCTCAGTGGACATGGGTTTGGGTAGACTCCGACAATTGGTAATGGACAGAGAGGCCTAGTGTGCTCTTGTTCATGGGGTCACAAAGAGACAGACATGACTAAGCAACTGAACTAAGCTGAACTGAATTCTTTGCCTTTTTTTTTTTCACTGAACAACAATCCTGGTGCTGGCTACTGGATCACAATTTACAAAGATGAGGAGAGATCATTCAATGATGGAAAGGTCCAGTGTCTGATTTCAGTGGATGCTATGCTCAGTAAGTGTTCAAATACCTGGGTGAGGACCCACCTCAGACTCAAACTAGTAATAGAAGGATTATAGTCAGGGGGACCTTATATATGAGATATTTAGAAAAATTTGAATTATAATTTGACTTGAAAGATGCAAAAGAGATAGTTATGTCAAAACAAGATTATCTTAGGCAAAGGGAATGGCATACTCAAAGGTCCTGGGATGGATACATACTTGGATGAACAAAGGACAGAAAGATGGCCAGTGTGGATAGAGTTAGTGAGTATGGAAAAGATGCTGCAAAATATAAAATCATGGAAGCCTGGATGACTCTGTTAGGTGTGGAGATGGAGTTTTAAAATGGAGGGGAAGGTGCTAGATTGATTGTAAGGGTGAGCAAAAGAGAGAGATAAATGTTAGTACCTTTGTTTTTGGGCTTTCTAGGTTGCTCAGTGGTGAAGAATCCACCTGCAGTGCAGGAAATGGGTATTCCACCCATGAATCCAGAAGATCCCCTAGAAAAGGAAATGGCTACCATCCCAGTATTCTTTCTGAGAGATCCCATGGACAGAGGAGCCTGGCAGGCTACAGTCTGTGGGAGTGCAAAAGAGTCAGACATGACTTAGCAAGTAAACAACACCAACAAACAACAATCTAGGTTACTGGCTTGACCAGTTAGGTTGATAGTAATGCCACCTAATGAAATGAGAAAAAGCAGAAAGAGAAACAGCTTAAGACTAAACAGTTTCAGACTATGATTACAAAAATAAACCAAATCAGTAGAAAAGAATAAACTCTAGAAATAGTTATGATTATGAATAAGAATTTAAGAAATAATAAGCGTAATATTTCAGACTTAGATGATAGAAAAGTATTAGCAGGATTGGTTATCCATCAGGAAAAAATTAAGCTAGAGTCCTGCTTCATAATAACATAAAATTTCAGATGAATTTTCAAGTTGAAAAATAGAGCCAGAACAACTAGCTTTCTCTGTATAGAAATCTGTACCTCAACTGCTACCTCATGCCATATACACAGTTAACTCAAAATGGGTCAGAGATCTAACTATAAGAACTTAAACTATTAAATATTTAGAAGAAAATATAATAAAATCCTTGTGACACTGGAGTAGACGAAGATTTCTTAAATATGAAAAGAAGAAAAAGGAAAACTAATAAAATGTCATCATCAAAATTAAAGCCTTTGATCTGTGAAAGTTAAGTAAATGAAAAGACTAGCCATAGATTGTAAGAAAATACTTGCAAAACATATTTCTTACAGAGGATTTGCCTTCAGAAATGTACTAAGAACACTTACAACTTGAGGAAAACAAGGCAATTTTTTTTAAAGGGGAAAAGCTTTGGATACACACTTGAAAAATGCTCAAGGTCACTATTAATCATGTAAATCCAAATAAAAATCACAATGAGAAATAACTGGGCATCATCTGAATGGCTAAAATGAAAAAAACAAATTGACAATACCAAGTGCTGGACAGAATGTGAAACTGGAAACTGTACATTTCTGTTGAGAAGGCAAAATAGCAAGGCTACTTTGAAAGACAATATGGCAGCATTTTAAAAATTAAACATACACTTACCATATATCCCAGTAATCTTAAATCTAGATATTTATTCAGGAGAAATGAAAAGGGTATGTTCATATGAAGTCTTTTACTCAGAGATTTTTACATTTTCATAAATAATTTTAAATATATAATAATACTATAATAATGTCATATAATATTACACATACTAACTGTTAAAGTGAAATACAAAATGAAGGCCTGACTTGATAATTCCTGCACAGACAAAACCATTTAAGCCATGTAACCAAAACTAAATCTAGCTCATTTCATGAGCATAAGCAGGATTTAAGATTATGTCTTGTAAATGGCTCTGACAGTCATAGAAGAAATTTAGGTCATCATCCTAAAACTGGTAGGAAATAATCACTTTCAACCAATCCCTTGCCATCTGGAAATCCCCATTGTAATAACTAGTTGTTGTAAAGGCTAACAGCTTCCTCATTTTCACTTTATAAGCCATCCTGTAACTTCATGCCCTGAGTTTCTTATCAGTCTTCAAAGTTAGAAGCTCCCAGCTTGTGAAATTTTTATATACAAAATAAGCTCTTACTAAATAATATTTATAGATATAGAAATTTTAATTTGGCTATTTCTGGATTTTTGACCTAACCAAACACTAGAATAATTTCAAATATCCATTAACTGGTAGTTACAAATTCGAGTTGTGAATTATCCACATTGTGGAACATTGCTCAGCAATAAAAATGAAGTGGATATTAACATATTTGAAAATGCAGATGCCACTCAAACATATGAGAGAAGACAAACATGAAAGACTATATACTTTGTGAGTCCATTAATACAAAATCCTGGAAAATGTAAAGCTGTAGTGAGAGGAAACAGAATGTGGTTAGGGGTCAGGAAAGCGTACCTATTGTGAAGTGGTGTGAGAAAGCATTTTAGGATGATGGAGCTGTTCAACAGCTTGATTTTGGTGAAGGTTATGGGACTACATACAATTACCAAAATTTATCAACCTGTATGTTCAAAATGAGTGAATTTTCTTGCATGTAATTATGCCTCAATAAAGCAAAAAAGTAAATAAAAATGTTGTTCAGTCACTCAGCCATGTCCGACTCTTTGCGACCCCTTGGACTGCAGCACACTAGGCTTTTATATCTGTGACTATCTCCCCGAGTTTGCTCAAATTCATGTCCATTGAGTTGGTGATGCCATCCAACCATCTCATCCTCTGTCATCCCCTTCTCTTGCCATCCATCTTTCCCAGCATCAGGGTCTTTTCCAAGGTGTTGGCTCTTCACAGCAGGTGGGCAAAGTATTAGAGCCTCAGCTTCATCCTCAGTCCTCCAATGGATATTCAGGGTTAATTTCTCTTAGGATCGACTGGTTTGATCTCCTTGCTATCCAAGGGACTCTCAAGACTTTTCTCTAGCACCACAGTTCAAATAATCAATTCTTCGGTGCTAGTGTTTTTTATTGTCCAACTCTCACATCCATACATGACTACTGGAAAAAACGTAGCTTTGACTATGCAGAATTTTGTAGGCAAAAAAAAAAACCACTTGAAAACATTAAATGAAAATCTAAAAGACTTTAACCTCAGGTTGAGGGATAGCTTCCATATTTTCCTATATAAAAATTATTTCAGCTATATTACAGAAACCCCTCATCCAAGGTAAGGTGCAGTGGCTGTGCTTTGCTGGAGCAGCCGTGAAGAGATACCCCACGCCCAAGGTAAGAGAAACCCAAGTAAGATGGTAGGTGTTGCAAGAGGGAATCAGAGGGCAGACACACTGAAACCATACTCACAGAAAACTAGTCAATCTAATCACACTAGGACCACACCCTTGTCTAACTCATTGAAACCAAGCCATGCCTGCAGGGCAACCCAAGATGGGAGGGTCATGGTGGAGAGGTCTGACAGAATGTGGCCCACTGGAGAAGGGAATGGCAAGCCACTTCAGTATTCTTGCCTTGAGAACCCCATGAACAGTATGAAAAGGCAAAATGATAGGATAGCAAAAGAGAAACTCCCCAGGTCATTAGGTGCCCAATATGCTACTGGAGATCAGTGGAGAAATAACTCCAGACAGAATGAAGGGATAGAGCCAAAGCAAAAACAATNAGTGGCCACAGGACTGGAAAAGGTCAGTTTTCATTCCAATCCCAAAGAAAGGCAATGCCAAAGAATGCTCAAACTACTGCACAATTGCATTCATCTCACATGCTAGTAAAGTAATGCTCAAAATTCTCCAAGCCAGACTTCAGCAATACGTGAACTGTGAACTTCCCGATGTTCAAGCTGGTTTTAGAAAAGGCAGAGGAACCAGAGATCAAATTGCCAACATCGGCTGGATCATGGAAAAAGCAAAAGAGTTCCAGAAAAACATCTATTTCTGCTTTATTGACTATGCCAAAGCCTTTGACTGTGTGGATCACAATAAACTGTGGAAAATTCTGAAAGAGATGGGAATACCAGACCACCTGACCTGCCTCTTGAAAAACCTATATGCAGGTCAGGAAGCAACAGTTAGAACTGGACATGGAACAACAGACTTGTTCCAAATAGGAAAAGGAGTATGTCAAGGCTGTATATTGTCACCCTGCTTATTTAACTTTTATGCAGAGTACATCATGAGAAACGCTGGGCTGGAAGAAACACAAGCTGGAATCAAGATTGCCAGAAGAAATATCAATAACCTCAGATATGCAGATGACACCACCCTTATGGCAGAAGGAGAAGAAAAATTAATGAGCTTATTGATGAAAGTGAAAGAGGAGAGTGAAAAAGTTGGCTTAAAGCTCAACATTCAGAAAACGAAGATCATGGCATCTGGTCCCATCACTTCATGGGAAATAGGGAAACGGTGGAAGCAGTGCCAGAACTATTTTTTTGGGTTCCAAAATCACTGCAGATGGTGATGGCAGCCATGAAATTAAAATATGCTTACTCCTTAGAAGGAAAGTTATGATCAACCTAGACAGCATATTAAAAAGCAGAGACATTACTTTGCCAACAAAGGTCCGTCTGTTTAAGGCTATGGTTTTTCCAGTGGTCATATATGGATGTGAGAGTTGGACTGTTAAGAAAGCTGAGCATTGAAGAATTGATGCTTTTGAACTGTAGTGTTCGAGAAGACTCTTGAGAGTCCCTTGGACTGCAAGGAGATCCAAGCAGTCCATTCTAAAGGAGACCAGTTCTGGGTGTTCTTTGGAAGGATTGATGCTAACGCTGAAACTCCAGTACTTTGATCACCTCATGCAAAGTGTTGACTCATTGGAAAAGACTCTGATGCTGGGAAGGATTGGGAGCATTAGCAGCAAGGGACGACAGCAGATGAGATGGCTGGGTGGCATCACTGACTCGATGGACGTGAGTCTGAGTGAATTCCGGGAGTTGGTGATGGACAGGGAGGCCTGGCGTGCTGCAATTCATGGGGTCGTAAAGAGTTGGACTCGACCGAGCGACTGAACTGAACTAAACTAACTATATCCCTTTTGTCCTACTTTGTTTTCCCTTTCTGAAGTGGGCACCTCACTTAAAGACCAGATATTTCTTAATAGAACTATAGATAGTTTTAGAATTTGTTTCACTGAAGCCCACATGTTTCCCACAGTAATAAAAAGCCTCTATGAAGAATCTTTAAGCATTCAGAATTTGATAATGGAAATGTGAGAATTTCTCTGGGTCTGCACCTTCTTACAAAACTACGTACCATATTTTTTTGGCATGTAAACATTTTCCCATAGCCCCAGAGACTCCCATCAACAACTTTATTAAACTTCTCTTATCCAAGAAAAAAAAGACCATCTATTTCTTAAATAGTTGAACCAGTAAACACTTGTGCATGGTCACACACACACACACACACACACACCCTAGTCTTTGTCCTCAGTTTATTGATCTTGCATACTTGAAAGCAAATTTATGTGATGGGTGTGATGATGCAAATTTGGAGGATCAGAGACAGATACTTTTCTCTGGCTAAAATAGGGAAAGTAGTGAGAGTACAGTCAAAGTGGTTGAAGGAGGGCTGGGTAGGAGGAACAATTGGAGATAAAAGATTTGGAAGCGAGTGGGGAAGGAAACAGACTTGAGATCGCCAGTGCAGAAGACTTATGTTGAGGTAAAAATTGCTATTTTGTCACATGTACATAAATGCCCCTGTCTTCTATGTAATCTCTAGTAAAGCTTGTTAGAACTCAAATGTCTTGGGAAATAATTTACTTTTTAGAAATGAGTTTTTTTTCTAGAGGTTTGTTGGGTGAAATCAGACACTGGCCATGGGAGTCCATGTACAGTGGATTATGAGAATTCAGGATATATAGGCCTTACTGCTACTACATTATTTTTCTGTTGTTGGGAAATGGAAACTTTCAGAGAAATCTCAGGTCCTTAGCTTACAAATTATGCAAATTTAGTGAACAAATGATTATCATGTAAATTACATGTAGAACTTAAATTATAGATTAAGGGGCGAGGTGTGAGGAAGGGATTATAAACACTTAAATATGGTAATCAAGCTTGACTTCCAAATTGAGTTGCCAAGGCTAAAACTGTAATTGAGTAATTTAAGGAATATCTATTCCCACTGGTACCTCTCATTTTATCAGGCAACATCACAGTGTCTAAAGAAAACAAATCTAAAGTCAGTGAGATCACATTTCCTAGATGCTGGTATTAAACATTGGTCAAAATACTGGTGAGCTTGACTATTCCTGTTTATATTTTTAGTGACTTAAATTGATCTTTAAATTATGATTTTAAGTTTTATTTTTCAAATCACTTCTTTGAATTATTTATTCCTCTAATCATAAAAAGAAAGTTAGAAAAATATACTAGAATGAAAAACAAGAAGAAAGGTCTATTTTTATTCCAGTTTTTTTTATGCATCTGAAAACATAATTTTTTTTCATTTAAAATAATAAAAATAATATTTATTAAATAAAACATACTGATTTTACAAACATTTATGAACTGCTTATTATGGTACCAGAATAAAATTCAAGATCAAAAATAAAAATTCTGGATGAGGAGAAACAAACTGTAAATTGCTCCAACCAGAGGGAAAAATTCCTTATGTCTACTCAATCAGGGATTAGATCTAATAGACAGACTGCCTGAAGAACTATGGATAGAGGTTTGTGATATTATACAAGAGGCAGTGATCAAGACCATCCCCAAGAGAAAAAATGCAAAAAATAAAAATGGTTGCCTGAGGAGGCATTACAAATAGATGAGAAAATAAGAGAAGCTAAAGGCAAAAGAGAAAAGGAAAGATATACCCATTGGAATGTAGACTTCCAAAGAATATCAAGGAAAGGTAAGAAAGCTTTCTTCAGTGATCAATGCAAAGAAATAGAGGGGAAAAAAATACAATGGGAAAGACTAGAGATCTCTTCAAGAAAATTAGAGATACCAAGGGAACATTTCATGCAAAGATGGGCTTGATAAAGGACAGAAATGGTATGGACCTACAGAAGCAGAAGATATTAAGAAGAGGTGGCAAGAATACACAGAACTATAGAAAACCCAGATAACCATGATAGTGAGATTATTCCCCTAGAGACAGACATCCTGGAATGTGAAGTCAAGTGGGCCTTAGGAAGCATGAACAAAGCTAGTGGAGGTGAAGGAATTCCAGTTGAGCTGTTTCAAATGCTAAAAGACGATGCTGTGAAAGTGCTGCACTAAATATGCCAGCAAATTTGGAAAACTCAGCAGTGGCCACGGGACTGGAAAAGGTTAGTTTTCATTCCTATCCCAAAGAAAGGCACTGCCAAAGAATGCTCAAACTACCACACAATTGCACTCATCTCACACTAATGAAGTAATGCTCAAAATTCTCCATGCCAGGCTTCAACAGTACGTGAACCATGAAATTCCAGATCTTCAAGCTAAATTTAGAAAAGACAGAGGAACCAGAGATCAAATTGCCAACATCCACTGGACATTGAAAAAGCAAGAGAGAAAGAGAAAAACATCTACCACTGCTTTATTGACTATGCCAAAGCCTTTGACTGTGTGGATCACAATAAACTGTGGAAAATTCTGAAAAGGATTGGAATACCAGAACACCTGACTTGCCTCTTGAGAAATCTGTATGCAGGTCAAGAAGCAATACTTAGAACTGGACATCAAACAACAGACTGGTTCCAAATTGGGAAAGGAGTACGTCAAGGCTGTGTATTGTCACCCTGCTTATTTAACTTATATGCAGAGTACATCATGTGAAATGCCAGGCTGGATGAAGCCCAAGCTGGAATCAAGATTTCTGAGAGAAATATCAATAACCTCAGATATGCAGATGACAGCACCTTTATGGCAGAAAGTGAAGAGGAACTAAAGAGCCTCTTGATAAATGTGAAAGAGGAGAGTTAAAAAGTTGGCTTAAATCTCAACAGTCAGAAAGCTAAGATCATGGCATCTGGTCCCATAACTTAATTGCAAATAGATGGGGAAACAGTGGAAACAGTGAGAAACTTTATTTGGGGGACTCCAAATTAACTGCAGATGGTGACTGTAGCGATGAAATTAAAAGAGGCTTGTTCCTTGGAAGGAAAGTTATGACCAACCTAGTTAGCATATTAAAAAGCAGAAACATTACTTTGCCAGCAAAGGACCATCTAGTAAACTACTGGTTTTTCCAGTAGTCATGTATGGATGTGAGAGTTGGACTATAAAGAAAGCTGAGCACTGAAGAATTGGTGCTTTGAACTCTGGTGTTGGAGAAGACTCTTGAGAGTCCCTTGGACTGCAAGGAGATCCAAGCAGTCCATCCTAAAGGAGATCAGCCCTGAGTGTTCATTGGAAGGACTGATGCTGAAGCTGAAACTCCAATACTTTTGCCTCCTGAAGAACTGACTCATTGGAAAAGACCCTGATGCTGGGAAAGATTGAAGACAGGAGGAGAAGGGGATGACAGAGGATGAGATGGTTGGATAGCGTCACTGACTCGATGACCATGAGTTTGGTAAGCTCCAGGAGTTGGTGACTGACAAAGAAGCCTGACGTGCTGCAGTCCATGGCGTCGCAGAGAGTCAGACGTGATATTAGTGACTGAACAGAACTGATTAAATCTTCCTCCACCGTTTAATAAAAATTCTTGTAATTTGGACACCTAATTGTTTCCATGTGCTCTTTATATTTTCTTAGAGTCTAAAAAATATCAAAAAGCAATTTTTTTCTCCCCAAATCTTTCCTTTAATGTCAGGTAGTTTCAACCCCCCACCCCCACACAAGATACATATCATAGAGAAATGGGCTTGAAGGCATCTGAGTCATGCATGGTGTGGTAGGTACAAACCTTGGTTTAGCTCAAAGGAGCAGTCAACTGCCTGGGAGAAGGATGGCACTTGTTTTCCCCTTTGCATTTTTCTTTTCTACTGGCCTTCAACTAAAGTGCAGTAGCTTCAGCATTCGTAGGCATTGTCTTTCTTTAGAATTGGAAGGAAAACTGACCTTTTCCAGTCCTGTGGCCATTGCTGAGTTTTCTAAATTTGCTGGCATACGGGGTGCAGGACTTTCACAGCATCATCTTTCAGGATTTCAAATAGCTCAAATGGAATTCCATCACCTCCACTAGCTTTGTTCATAGTGATGCTTCCTAAGTCCCACTTGACTTCACATGCCAGGATGTCTGTCTCTAGGAGAATGTGAGTGATAACACCTTCATGATTATCTGCATCATGAAGATCTTTTTTGTACAGTTCTTCTATGTATTCTTGCCACCTCTTCTTAATATCTCATGCTTCTGTTAGGTCCATACAATTTCTGTCCTTTATTGAGCTCATCTTTGCATGAAATGTTCCCTTGGTATCTCTAATTTTCTTAAAGAGATCTCTATTCTTTCCTATTCTGTTGTTTTTGTCTATTTCTTTGCACTGATTGCTGAGGAAGGCTTTCTTATCTCTCCTTGCTATTCTTTGGAACTCTGCATTCTAATGAGTATATCTTTCGTTTTCTCCTTTGCTTTTAGTGTCTCTTCTTTTCACACTATTTGTAAGGCTTTCTCAGACAGCCATTTTGCTTTTTTGCATTTCTTTTTCTTGGGGATGGTCTTAAACTGTGTTTCCTTAAAGAATGTCATGAACCTCTGTCCATAGTTTATCAGGCACTCTGTCTATCATATCTAGTCCCTTGAATGTATTTCTCACTTCCACTGTATAGTCATAAGAGTTTTGATTTAGGTCATACCTGAATGGTCTAGTGGTTTCCTCACTTTCTTAAATTTAAATATGAATTTGGCAATAAGGAGTTTATGATCTGAGCCACAGTCGGCTCCCTATCTTGTTTTTGCTGACTGTATAGAGCTTGTCCATCTTTGGCTGCAAAGAATATAATCAATCTGATTCTGATGTTGACCATCTGGTGATGTCCATGTGTAGAGTATTCTCTTGTTTTGTGGAAGAGCATATTTGCTATGTGACCAGTGCGTTCTCTTGGCAGAACTCATATCAACCATAGGTTTACCCATGTCCTCTCCCACTTGAACATCCGTTGCACTTCAGTCCCCATCCTACCCTTCTAGGTTGTTACGGAACCCTGGTTTGAGTTCCCTGAGTCATAAAGAAAATTCCCATTGGCTATCTTTTTTACGTACTGTAATGTATGTTTCCATGTTACTCTCTCCATACATACCACCCTCTCCTTCGTCCCCACCCCCCAGTTGTGCCCACAAATCTGATCTTAATGTCTGTGTCTCCACCGTCACTCTGCAAAAAGGTTCATCAGTACCATCTCTAGATTCCATATATGTGAGTTAGTATATGATATTTGTTTTTCTCTTTCTGACTTACTTCACACTGTAAAATAGGCTCTATATTCGTCCACCTCATTAAGACTGACTCAAATGCATTCCTTTTTATGGCTCAGTAATATTCCATTGTATATATGTACCACAGTTTCTATATTCATTCATCTGTTGATTTTTTCACAGCCTAATTCTCTGGAGATTCATCCTAGTTGCTGTCTAATTATTCATTTTAATGCAAATGTACCCACCAGTCTGTGGCATTACTTCTGAATTTTCTCCTTTGTGATTCAATGTTATATTTTTCTAATACCATCACTCAGAACCATTGCCCGTTTACATACACCTCCCTCTTTGCCATTGGGGTATAGTGACTGTATTTTTACCCTCATTCCTAAGTCATAGCACTTTAAGATACTGTCACACCTTTGGGTGTATCACTTTCTGCAACCCAGAAGACTGAGAATCTAATTTGGATTTAGTGAATGTCCCTGGTGGCTCAGAGGTTAAAGTGTCTGCCTCTAATGCGGGAGACCTGGGTTTGATCCCTGGGTCGGGAAGATCCCCTGGAGAAGGAAATGGCAACCCACTCCAGTATTCTTGCTTGGAGAATGCCATGGACAGCGGATCCTGGTAGGCTACAGTCCACGGGGTCGCAAAGAGTCAGACACAACTAAGTGACTTCACCTCACCTCACCTTAAGTTCATTCATGTATACATTTGGAATGAAAATTTGGAAAAAGCATTTTTTATGAGTCCCTCAAAATGGGATAAGGTTACCTGATTAACGTAATTGCTATTCTAAAATAGGTTTTTCTGTTTCTTCCTTCTCAATGATTTCAATTCATTAAACTATAGTTTTCCATTAACTGCCTTTATTTGAACCTAGATTCCATGACTTTTATTTGCCTTTTCTTCCATTGATATCTTGTTTTTATAGAATACCTATGAGTAAAACAGTACTAAAGATGAACATTTATTTATTAAAATAAAATTCTATGGTTCCTGAGGTATTTATGAATACTAGAAGTATTGTTTTACATTCACTTCATTTCTTAACTCATTAAGACATTTCTAATTTGTTTCCCAGCTTTTAGAGTTAGCATAGTGCCTGACATATCATTAAAGTGTGATGAAAGAGTGAATTCTATTTTTAGGTTTTTTTGTTTGTTTCTTTATTGTTTAACCTGAAGTTAGAGTTGCAAAAATGAAGTGTACCTTGACTGGCACAAATGCTGCTTCTTGCTATCAACAGGTTAACAGGCATCCCAAGACCATCAAAACCTAAGATTAGAAATTGAAATGGAATGTAAACTAGATGACAGAAAATCTAAAGCAATACAGGCACTAGCTTTTAAAACTTTAGAGAACAAAGGTGCAAACCTCCTTATTAGCCTCCTTATTTAAAAGTCTAATTGCCCCCTTATCATATCTGTACACTTACACATAAACACACAATTAGTCACAGGGTACTTTGAGGTACTTGAGAGAGCTTGGTAGGGATTTGGGGACAGAATTCCTTCAGTGTGTTCTAATGAGCTAACAGCTGCGACACATAGATCATTGGCGGCAGAAGCTTGAAGGCACCCTAGGGATCATCTTCTCAACCCCCTCAATTATAAAGATGAGAAAAAATGAGATTGAGGAAAGGTTGTTGACTTATTCAAGGTTATCCAGGTTGGTGGTGGCGGAACCAAGTTCAGATCTCAGTGTTGATGTCTGTGTTGATCTATTCGACACAAATCAAGGAAAACACTTTGTCTACTTGGTCAGTAAATTTGAATTGGTCACCTATGCTGCATTGGACAATTTGCTGGACGTTGTATGTGCAGAGGTGGATAAGATGAATTCTCCCTGTGAAACTTGCTGATTTCTGGAGGATTAGACATGTAATACGATGCATTACTGTATAGGCTATGTTAAGTGCTACAACAGGGACATGGATAAAATGCTGAGAAATCATTGAGGAGGGACTCTCCAAACAGTTTATTGCAGCGCGTTTGTCATGTCCCTCCAGGTCACTGGGCATTTCTTCCAAGGCAGCTGTGGTGAGAGGGGATATATCACATAACCTACTCTGGACTTGACAGAAAAGACCTGACTGTTCAAGGTGATACTAGCTCCTTTACTGTGCATAGACTTGTGGTTAATGATTGTTTTTGATTTGGTTGTTTAAGAAGCACTGAGAGAATGATTCCTAAAAATGGGTTCTGATATGTATACAAAGATGTAGAACTATTTGGATGTTTGACAAAGGAAAAATCTATAAGGAAAAGGTATTTCACTTTTATAAGATGGCAAATGGAGGATCCCACATGCACCTGAGACTAGTTTTTCAGTTTGTGCCTCGAAGATGCAATATACAACATCTTTATTTGCCAATGAATTTTTCTTTCTTTTTTTTTTTTTTTTTTTTTTTGCTAGAACATAGTTAACATGAAAGAACTATGATCCTGCCCTATGTATCTCCTTTCCTCTGGTACACTCAGGCAGCTGGAACCAGATACACTTCTCTTCAGCTTTCTTTATCTGCACTGAGGTCACTTTGAAAAATATTCACTCATACACTTCCATTTCCTCTCATTTCTATTTTCCAACCACGGACATTTTCAGAGCCCATGTTAGATTTCTTCAGCTTACCTCTGACCTCAGCTACGGTTATAGTGAACAGTTCTGAGTACCTTGACAGCATCCCATCTCAAACATCCTCTTTGCCTCTCCCCAAGGCCTTGGGAGTCTTGCCCAGTTTGTGTGCAGGTACCATGGAAATATTGGGAAGTTAATACCTGTAGGCAAAGTGTCAACCAGTTCAGAAGTTTAATGCCTCAGCTTCTTATCTTTTGGTGGGCAAATTCTAAGAAGTATTCTATACAGTACCTCAGCTAGTTTCCGGACCAGTTGCATCCCAGTTGCCCATAGTGATAAGCAGTTCTGTAGTGACCCTGCTGTTCATTGTTTGTCCTCCTACTTTTTTCACTCTTGCTCCTTTACTGCAGGCGATCCCTATGATCACCTCCCAAACAAACTACCTATACTACTCACATCCTTGATCAGACTTTGCTGTAGACTCAAGCTAGGGCATTTCAAAATTCTGAACTCTTTCTTTTTAAAAATTATTTTTGTTTATTTTTGGCTGTGCTGAATCTTCCTTGCTGTGTGGGCTTTTCTCTAGTTGTTGCCAGTGGGGCCTGCTTTCTAGTTGTGATGCGCAGGCTTGTTGCAGAGCACGGGCTCTAGGCACACAGGTTTCAGTAGTGGGAGTCCTGGACTCTAGAGCACAGGCTCAGTAGTTGTGCATGGGCTTAGTTGCTTTGCAGCACATGGGATCTTCTGGATCAGGGATTGAACTCCTGTCTCCTGCACTGGCAGGTGGGATTCCTTTACCACTGAGCCACCAGGGAAGCACTGAACTCATTTTCTAATCATCACCTCTAGCCTTGGTCAACATGTGATCATTATTGCTTCGACAGTAGGAAAACCTTTGTTCTGGAACTAAGTCATTAGCATGTATTCTATATAAAATTATTAAGTAAGTTCATGTATAAAATTTGCTAACCAGTACATTAAAAAATAATGGTACTAAATCTGTTCAGTGATGTAGTAAATGGACAAAGCTAGCTGGGCAAATAGACCAAGAAACTATATAAGCTGAGCCGAAATGCTTCCTTCTGCACTAAACTTTGCTTCTCTGGAAGGTTTATTGGAGAGTGTGAGAATGTGTGACATGTTTGCAGTAGGTCCACTTGTATTACTGTTCAGAGTTTATTGTTCCCAACTGTTTGCTTAGGAACTGTCAGTTTTAGGTGAAAGGCTTACTTCCTTATTATTTTCTTCTTCGTTCTCCCTCATTGTAAAAATAACAAATGCTTATTAGAAATGTAAAATACTCATAAAACTATAAAGAAGAAAATAATAATCATGTATAATTTCATATCCCATGTTGTTGTTCTTTAGTCACTAAGTCGAGTCCAACTCTTTTGCGACCCCATGGAATGGAGCCCACCAGGCTCCTCTGTCCATGGGTTTCTCTAGGCAAGGGTACTGGAGTGGGTTGCCATGCCCTCCTCCAGGGGATCTTCCCCATCCAGGGATTGAACCCAGGTCACCTGACTTGCAGGTGGGCTCTTTACCATCTGAGCCACCTGAGGATCCTTTCATATACCATGAGTGAGTGAGAGTAAAGTCACTCAGTCATGTCCGACTCTTTGCAACCCCATGGACTGTAGTCTACCAGGCACGTCTGGAGTGGGCTGCCATTTCCTTCTCCAGGGGATCTTCCTAACCCAGGGATTGAACCTGGGTCTCCCCAGTAAAGCATCTGCAGACAGATGCTTTACTTGTCTGAGCCACCAGGAATTCCTATCCCATAGTTAATCACTAACAATATGTTACTAAATGCCCTTTCAGTTTGGGGAAGGTATATAGAAGAAAACAGTAGAGGTAGGGAGGAGAAAAGAGAACAGGCTATATTTCTAGCTTATTTTTGTCATATTATTTCTAGCTTATTTCTGTCATATTTTTCTTATTTAACATCATCTTATAACATCATTAATAAAATCTTATCACTAGCATCTTTTTAAAAGGCTAAAATTTGTTCTATTAAATTTTCCAATTTGCCATTATTTCAATAACACTGGAGCAAATATATTTTATATATAAATATACAAAACTGACATTTCTTACATAGAGTCCTGGAAATGGGAAAAATGGGTAAAAGAGCATGTATATATATCTTGATGCTTACTGCCCAAATATTCTATATAGGTTTTATGATTTATACTTCCTTATAGAGCTGGCCTCAAGAGTATGTGGCCTGTGTGGTTTTAAAGGGATCCATGCTTAGAACCCCTTACATTCCTTAATGCTCCTTGGTGAAATTCTTAATGATTTTAGTGGAAGAGACCCTCATTTTCATTTCATACAAGTTATATGGCTGGTACTGCTTCCATGAGAAAACAAGGAGAAACATCATGTTAAATGTGTTTTGTAATGGGAGACATAGAAAGATACATGTGAACAAAGATTCAAATGGAAATCTTTTTTTTTCTTTTACCATTTTTTTTTTCTTTATTCTCTGTTTCTTATTTGGGGATTGTCTCTATAGATCCCATCAGTTTTATTGCTGTTGTTTGTTTTTGTATCACACCCATGGGGAAGATTAAATTGTTTTAGCCAGGTCTACTCAAGAGCTGCAGGTGAGTCTGATGAGATAAGATGAAGCCATTTCCTCCCTTGGCTGTGTTTGTGCCAACATGGGAATATACCACTATTTCAAACAATTGAGTAGCAATTACTCCTGTGCTAACAGTTAATTTTAGTTTTGTGAGATGGAAAATAATACCAAATTCATAAATATAACTTTGTCTTAAAAGATATCTTGAGCCTGGTATTTTAAAACAACAAAAACAAAAAGATAAAAACCAATATCATCAAAAGAACAGGCCCAAAATAATAAATTAAGAAAGTAACTAGCCTCCAATTTAAATAAATAAATTTATATTAAAAAAAGAAAAATCTATGTACATACATCCATATCTATATTATCTATTTCTGTCTTTTTCTAGTTACTATTTTTAGTACGCTAACAATTTTTGGAAAAGGTCAACTTTCATTCCAATACCAAAAAAAGCAATACCAAAGAATGCTCAAATTACTGTACAATTGCACTCATTTCACATGCCAGCAAGATTTTCCTCAAAATCCTTCAAGCTATGTGAAGGATTCAACAGTATGTGAAATGAGAAATTCCAGATGTATAAGGTGGATTTAGAAAAGGCAGAGGAACCAGAGATCAAATTGCCAACATATGTTGGATCATGGAAAAAGCAAGGGGATTCCAAAAATACATCTACTTCTGCTTCATTGCCTATGCTAAAACCTTTGACTGTGTGGATCACAATAAACTGTGGAAAATTCTGAAAGAGATGGGAATACCAGACCACCTGACCTGCCTCCTGAGAAACCTGTATGCGGGTTAAGAAGCAACAGTTAGAACCAGATAGGGAACAACAGACTGGTTCCAAATCAGGAAAGGAGTGCATCAAGGCTTTATAATGTACCCTGCTTATTTAACTGATAAACTGTACATCATGCAAAATGCTGGGATGGATGGAGCACAAGCTGGAATCAAGATTGCCAAGAGAAATATCAACAACCTCAGATATGCAGATGATGCCACTTAAATGCCAAAAGTGAAGAGGAACTAAAGAGCCTCTTGAAGGTGAAAGAGAAAAGTGAAAAAGCTGGCTTGAAACTCAACGTTCAAAAAACTAAGATCATGGAATCTGGTCCTATCACTTCATGGCAAATAGATGGGGGAAATGTGGAAACAGTGTTAGGTTTCATTTTCTTGGGCTGCACAATCAATGTGGACAGTGACTGTAGCCATGAAAGTAAAGATGCTTGCTTCTTGGAAGAATAGCTATGTCAAACTTGGACAACATTTTAAAAAACAAGACATCACTTTTCGGACCAAGGTTCATATAGTCAATGCTATGTTTTTCCAGTAGTCAGGTATGGATGTGAGATTTGGACCAGAAAGGAGGCTGAGTGTCAAAGAATTGACACTTTTGAACTGTGGTGCTGAAGAAGACTCTCGAGAGTCCCTTGGACAGCAAGGACATCAAATCAGTCAATCCTAAAGGAAATCAACCCTGAATATTCATTGGAAGAACTGATGCTGCAGCTAAAGGTCAATACTTTGACCACCTGATGGGAATAGGCAACTCATTGGAAAAGACCCTGATGCTGGGGAAAATTGAGGGCAAGAGGATAAGGGGGTGACAGAGGATGAGATGGTTGGATGGCATCACTGACTCAGTGGACATGAGTTTGAGCACACTTGCAGAGATAGAGTTGGACAGAGAAGCCTGACGTGCCACAATCTTTGGGGTCACAAAGAGTTGGATACGACTTAGCAACTGAATAACAACAACAAATAATTTTAGAGTAGTTTAGTAAACTTCTTCATCTTTAAACATATTTCATGCTTTATTAAAAATACTTTAGGCTATTTTCCTAAATTAACTTTATCCAGTTATGTATGCCCTGATTATTGGCAACGTTTTTGAATTTTAATAATTTATGTGAAAGTACAAATTTATGTGAAATACAATAATTTATGTGAATTACATTTTCTCCAGCTGTTCAGCTATATGGATTATCTTCAATGATTTTAAATTCTTTCACTATTCTATGACATACATGACAGACCTTTTCTTGCTGGCATTTTATAATTTGTTTTCTTTCAAATATACTGAGGTATTTTTCAGGACTTTCAATTGCAAGTTCTTGAACTCAAATAAGCATAAGCTAAAATTAGGTAAAACTGTGGCTCATGGAAGAATTTATGCTTGGCCCTTGTGTGTTTATATCCATGTATTCTGAGAGTTATGGTGTGCTCTTGTGTTGACACCACCACAAGGAAGGGATGCTGGCAAATAGCATTCTCACTTCACTGTGCAGTCCGAGCCAAGCATTCTTTTCTTGCAGGAGTCATACTGAGATTACACATGCTTTCAACCATGGATTCAAGTCTTACAAGACAAGAAAGTATCAAATGCTGATGATTTCCACTCTTTTTTTTTTTTAAACTTTTTATTTTGTTTTGAAGTATAGCCAATTAACAATGTCGTGATAGTTTCAGGTGAACAGTGAAGGGACTCAACCATACATATACGTGTGTCCATTCTCCCCTCAAACTCCCAATCAATCACTATTCTTGAAGTAGCAATGATCATTTCATATAAAAACTACTTAAATGTAAGTGCAAAAATAAAGATACACTTAAAAAAGATAGTGCAGTATGTAATGTTGTCCTCGTTTGAAAATTAACTTAAAATTAATGAAACCAAAATAACTTAAAGACTGATATTTACCTTGACAAAAGTCATCTTAAAGTATATAAAATTTAATAGATACTGCTGTTTACTGAAAAAGAAAATGTTTTAAGATAAGTAATATAGAATCATAAGTAAATTGACAGTTCATTAGAGAACTGTTAATCAACACATAACTGGCTAAAATATATTTAAAATTATTTAGAAATTAAAAAGAAAAGGAATCTCCCCAAATTCCAAAAAAAAAATGAGAAAATTATTGTACAACTGTCTTATCTTACTTTAATGTTATAATTATATAAAAACAGTGATAGGGAAAATTTATTTTTAACTGACTTAACATTTTTACCAATTTCATTTTAATCACCCCATTTGCACTCATTGAACACAAGCAGAAGGCTTAGAATTGGAGAATGGCTGTGATAATGTAAATTAAAATTTTCTGGAATATTAAAACTTGGCATTCATCTAATTTAGTTTTCTGCTATTGCTGTTTGATGAAGTGATGCAATTCTCTCTCAGAAATCTTTTTTGTCACCTGTTTGAAGCTATTGTAACTGTGGTTGGCTTGTCTATCCCCTCATCCTCTTTGTTTTCACAATTTTCATAGAGCAGTTATATAGTATGTTATCTAGATCACATTATTTGGCATGATATCTATGGATTATTATCCAAACACAGTGGTTCATGGGTGGAAATGGATCAAGTTTGTACCCTCTGTCCTTGTCTAGTATATATTTTTCACCATATCCAACAGCTTTTCTATAATTTCCAGAAAAATTTTAAAATACTGTGTTAAAGCAATCTTTCCCTATAATTTCAAACAATCGTATTTTATGTCTTTAATTTAAAAATTTATTTATTTTTAATTAAAGTATAGTTGCTTTACAATATTTTGTTGGTTTCTGCCATACATCAACATGAATCAGTCATGGGTATACATATATCCCTTCCCTCTTGAAACTCCCTCCTGCCTCCCACCCTATCCCACACCTCTAGGTTGTCACAGAACTCTGATTTGAGTTCCCTGAGTTATAGAGCAAATTCCCACTGGCTATCTGTTTTACGTATGATAGTGTATATGTTTCCAAGCTCCTCTCTCCATTTGTCCCAACCTCTCCCTCCCGCACCCCATAAGTCTGTTCTCTATATTTGCATCTCCATTGCTGCCCTGAAAGTAGGTTTATCAGTACCATCTTTCTAGATTCCATATATATGCATTAAGATGAGATATTGTTTTTCTCTTTCTCAATTGCTTCACTCTGTATTATAGGCTCTAGATTCATTCACCTCTCTAGCACTGATTCAAATGCATTCTTTTTTATAGGTGAGTAATATCCCATTTATATATGCACCATAACTTCTTTATCCATTCATCAGTCCATGGATATCTAGGTTGTTTCCATGTCCTAGCTATTGTAAATAGTACTATAATGAACACTGGGACACGTGTTTCTTTTTCAGTTTTGGTTTCCTCAGGGTATATGCTCAGTAGTGGGATTGTTGGGCATTTGGTAGTTTTATTCTTAGTTTTATAAGGAAAATCCAAATTTTCTTCCATAGTGGCTGTATCAATTTATACTCCCACTAACAGTGCAAGAGACTTCCCTTTCTCCACAGCCTCTCAACATTTATTGTTTGTAGATTTTTTGATAATGGCCATTCTGACTGGTATAAGGTGATAGCTCATTGTATTTTTGATTTGCATTTCTTTAATAATGAGCAATATTGAACATCTTTGTATGAGTGTATTAGCCATTTGTATGTCTTTGGAGAAATGTCTGCTTAGGTTTTAGCCCACTTTTTGATTGAATTTTTTTCCTGGTACTGAGTTGCATGAGCTGCTTGTATATTTTGAAAATTAATCCTTTGTTAGTTGCTTTATATGCTATTATTTTCTCCCATTCTGAGAGTTGTCTTTTCATCTTTATAGGTTTCTTTGCTGTGCAAAAGCTTTTAAATTTAACTAGGTCTCACTTGTTTGTTTTTGCTTTTGTTTCCATTACTCTAGGTGGTGGGTCATAGAGGATCTTGCTGTGATTTATGTCATACAGTGTTCTGCCTATAAGAGTTTTATAGTTTCTAGTCTTACATGCAGTGGCACCCCACTCCAGTACTCTTGGCCTGGCAAACCCCATGGTCAGAGGAGCCTGGTGGGCTGCAGTCCATGGGATCACTAAGAGTCGGACACGACTGAGCTACTTCACTTTCACTTTTCACTTTCATGCATTGGAGAAGGAAATGGCAACCCACTCCAGTGTTCTTGCCTGGAGAATCCCAGGGATGGGGGAGCCTGGTATGCTACCATCTGTGGGGTTGCACAGAGTCAGATATGACTGAAGTGACTTAACGGTAACAGTCTTACATGATCATTGCTCACAGTGAACTTACTGTGTGTAGAAAACTTCCTGGGTACCAAGCTTTGTGTTGAGAATTTTAGGAGTCTTTGTTTCTCTTGAGTCCCTTCATGGCCCAGTGAGGTAGAAACCATCAAGCTCCATTTAGTAGAGAAGGAAATGGCAACCCACTCCAGTATTCTTGCCTGGAGAATACCATGGACAGAGAAGCCTGGCAGGCTATGATCTATGGGGTCGCAAGAGTCGGGTATGACTTAGCAACCAAAACACCACCACCACCAGTCTTACATTAGGTCTTTAATCCATTTTGAGTTTATCTTTGTGTATGGTGTTAGGAAGTGTTTTAATTTCATTCTTTTACATATAGCTGTCCAGTTTTCCCAGCACTACTTATTGAAGAGACTATCTTTGCCCTATTATATATTTTTGCCTCCTTTGTCAAAGATAAGGTGTCCATAGGTGTATGAGTTTATTTCTGGGCTTTCTATCTTGTTCCATTGATCTATATTTCTGTTTTCGTGCCAGTACCATATGATCTTGATGACTGTAGCTTTGAAGTATAGTCTGAAGTCAGGAAGGTTGATTCTTCTAGCTCCATTCTTCTTTCTTAAGATTGCTTTGGCTATTTGGGGTCTTCTGTGTCTCCATATGACTTGTATAATTTTTTGTTCTAGTTCTGTGAAAAATGCCACTGGTAATTTGATAGGGACTACATTGTATCTGTAGATTGCATTACGTGTTATAGTCATTTTCACAATATTGATTCTTCCAACCCAGGAATACAGGAATATATTCCTTACAACCCAGGAATATCTCTCCATCTGTTTATGTCATCTTTGATTTCTTTCATTGGTGTCTTACAGCTTTCGGTATGCAGTTCTTTTGTCTCTTTAGGTAAGTTTATTCCTATATATTTTATACTTGTTGCAAGTAAATGGGTTTGATTCCTTAATTACTCTTTCTGATTTTTGTTGTTAGTCTATAGGAATGCAAATGATTTCTGGTATTGATTTTATATCCTGCTACTTTACTAAATTCACTGATTAGCTGTAGTGACTTTCTGATAATACATTTAGAGTTTTCTATGTATAGTATTATGTCATTTGCAAACAATGAGTTTTACTTCTTCTTTTCCAATCTAGATTCCTTTTATTTCTTTTTCTTCTCTGATTGCCATAGCTAGGGCTTCCAAAACTATGTTGAATAATCATGGTGAGAATGGGCACCCTTGTCTTGTTCCTGATCTTAGAGGGGATGTTTTCAGTTTTGCACCATTGCGAATAATGTTTGCTGTGGGTTTGTCATATATGGCATTATTATGTTGAGGTAGGTTCCTGCTATGCCCATTTTTTGAAGAGCTTATTTTCTTATCATAAATGGGTGCTGAATTTTGTCAAAGGCTTTTTCTGCATCTATTGAGATTATCATGTGGTTTTTAAACTTTCAATTTGTTAATATGGTGTATCACATTGATTTTTGTGTAGAATCCTTGCATCCCTGGGATAAACCTGACTTGATCATTGTGTGTAAGTTTTTTTAATGTGTTGTTGAAATCTATTTAGTCCATGGGGTCACACAGAGTCGGACATGACTGAGCAACTTCACTTTCACTTTCACTTTTCACTTTCATGCATTGGAGAAGGAAATGGCAACTCACTCCAGTGCTCTTACCTGGAGAATCCCAGGAATGGGGGAGCCTGGTGGGCTGCCGTCTATGGGGTCGCACAGAGTCGGACACAACTGAAGCAACTTAGCAGCAGCAGCAGCAGCTATAATTTTATTTAGAATTTTTGCATCTATGTTCATCAGTGATAATGGCCTGTAATTTTCTTTCTTTCTTTATTATTATTGTGTGTGTGTGTGTGTGTGTGTGTGTGTGAGATGTCTTTTTCTGGTTTTGGTATCAGGGTGATGATGGTTGCCTCACAGAACGAATTTTGATTTAAATTTCTTAAGCTTTTATTTTTAAATAAAATTTTCAAAATTCAGGCTTGTGCTTCTGGAAATATGGTGTAGACATACTTTTCTCTATTCACTTCACTAAGTACAGTGGAAAATGCTGGACATTATATATAAGAAAAACATTAAAAGTCTTGAAGATGGAGAAGAAGGCCAACTGCCTAGTGATAACAGAGCCTGAGAGACAAAATAGTGCTGGGTTTTGCTTCATATAGTGTATTTAGAGCTGGAAATGCTAGAAATCCAGAGATGCCAAAGGGTGCAGCTTAAAAAAAAGGAATTCCAACAAAGTTTGCTTTTTGTAACCAGAAGAACAGGAAAGTGGTGGTCTAGCAAGACAGAAAACTTTCAGACAATAACCACTGTACTCTAGCAAACAACAGTTGAAAAACCCTAAAACATAAACCTGGGCCCCATCTCTAGTCATATTAACAAAGGCTGAGTGGGGAACTTAGACTTTCATATGTGGGAAGTTATAATAAGGTGCCCCTGCACCTTGCTAGCAAAGAAATAGAAAGTCTCAGCAAAGAATACAAGATATAATGAAGAAATGGAATATAATGAAAATTTTAGAATTGAAAATACAAACACCAAAAAATAAATTTCAGTGAGTGAGGTTTAATAGCAAAATGCAGGGATAAGGCAGAGAAATCAGTGACCTGGAAGACAGAAGAGGAAAAATTATCCAATATGAAAAATTAAAGATACACTGAAAAATTTGACAGAGTCGCAGATATGTGTGATAATGATAAGAGATCTAACACTGTTATATCAGAATCTTTTAGGGAGAGAAGAAAGAGCATTCCAAAACTAATGGTTGAAAACTCTCCAAGTTTGGTAAGACATGAACCTATAGGATCAAGAAGCTGCTCTGATATAAAACAGATAACTAATTAGGACCTTCTATAACACAGGGAATTCTACCCAGTAGAATGTAAAAAGGAGTGAATATATGTATATGTGTAACTGATTCACTTTTCTGTACACCTGAAATGAACACAACATTATAAATTAACCATATGCCAATAAAATTTAAAAAAATAAATAAAAAGAAGTTGCTTTGAGCAAATGACTAAAAATAGGATAAATCTAAAGAAATCCTTAAGATACGTAATAATTAAACTCCTAGAAATTAAAACAAAGAAACAATATAGATAGCCATCAGAGAAAAATAACACTTTATAGAGGAAAGACAGTCAGAAAGACAGCAACAATTTTGGTAATCCAGACTCAAGATGTTGAAGGCCTGGCCTAAAGCAGTTGGCCTGGATTCTTGTCTATGGATATCCAAATAATTATATTTCTATAAATGTTTTAAATATGGGAGGTTGTTTACAATCCTAGACAAAATATAAATGAGAAGAAGTAGGGTTCTGGAGGTCAGAATAAGAGTGATTAGTTGGATTATTAAAATACTGGTTTTTACATTTTTCATTGTCTTAGTCATATGGATGCTTTACCTCAGAGAACTACTGAAAGGAGTGAGCAAAGATAAAAGTAACTGGACTTTTTGTAATAACAGATTGCTTATATCTTGGTTAACCAGTCCTCCTTTCTGATGTGGCTTTGTCTCTTTTACATATGGGGACTGAAGTGTCCCTCAGAGGTGATAGACAGTAGTAAGACTATTCATGTCTTTTTCTCATATTATCACTGGCATTTGTGTTCTTACATCTACTGAATTCATCTGGTAACAGTAGTGCCACTGGATTCTGAGTGCCTTGAGGACAGTGGCTTGACTGTGAATTCCTTAGTGTGACAGACAATGTGTGAGACACAGTCAGTACTCAGTCAATGTTTGCAGAAAGCATGCGTGTAAATATCAGAATAAATGAATGAGCTATTTGTGTAACTAGATGCCCACTTTTTCTCACAAAACCAAATCTGCATAAAATATAGCCTTTTTTTGCTGTAAAAAGCTTGAGATATAGTATGCATTTTTTAAAATTGTTTTACTTCTCTAGACAATTATGCTTTTCTGGACAATTTTACTTTTCTAGACAATCTTGGCTTTGTAATCGGTGATTTCAAATTAATTAGTTTGAGATGCTATTGAAGCAGGTACAAGTAAAATAGGCATTTTATAATTTGTCAAACAGTGAGGATTAGCACCTTATTAAATTTTAAGTTAGGGAAGACACTATTCATAATTATATAATCAAACACTAGCCCAGTTATGATACCTAAAGCATGTGATCTAGCTAACCTTAACCAAACTATTAAGCCTTATTTTCTATTATTTCATTATGTGAATTACAGAATTTGTCAGCTGCCACTGGTTAACAGCATAGATATTCTTTGATATGTCAATATAAAAGCTTTATAGAGATATAGTTAACATACCATACAATTTGCCCATTTAAAGTATATAATTCACTATATATATATATATATATATATTAGTATTTGAAGAGTTGTAAACATCTTAATAGTTTAATTCTAGAATATTTTTATCATTGAACATTAGTGGTCACTCCATATGTCCCTTTTCACCCAGCCCTGGTCAACCACTAATTTACTATTTGTATTAATGGATTTGCCTATTCTGGACATCTCATATAAATACAATTATATAATCTAGGATCCACTGGTGGCTCAGAGGTTAAAGCGTCTGCCTCCAATGCGGGAGACCCGGGTTCGATCCCTGGGTTGGGAAGATCCTCTGGAGAAGGAAATGGCAATCCACTCCAGTATTCTTGCCTGGAGAATCCCATGGACGGAGAAGCCTAGTAGATTACAGTCCACGGGGTCGCAAAGAGTCGGACACGACTGAGCGACTTCACCTCACCATGGTCCTATTAAACTAGTTTCCATTTAACATAAGGTTTTCAAGTTTCATGCTTGTAGCATGTGTCAATATTTAATTTTGAACTAAACCCTATGGAACAATATATTTTAGTCTAGTTAAGCCAATTAGAGGATGAAAATCTCAAAGAATAGTCACTGTCAGCTAGAATCACCATAGTTTTATCTTGGTAGATAAAATTGTATCTAACTCTAGTTTCTAATATGTACTTCGAAGAAAATGTTGCCTCAAAAAATGTTAAATTGGCGAGTAGATGAATGGATGGAAAAAAGTCAATGCTTAAGTCACCTATTTCAGTGGGTACTAGATTTCATAACATTAGAGACAGGAGCAAATGAGTTTCTTAAAATATGCAATCAGTGGTCAAGTATACCAATGAATGTTGCATAATCAGCAACAGTAGGGAAGTAAAATTTTAACTAAGGAGTTTATAAATTGAAGAAAACTAAGAATTGCCTTTTCCATTTCTTAGCCATGAATGAGTAATAAAACTGACAGTACTTGCCAATCAAACAGTTAAAAGCAGATGAGAGTAGACTGAAACTTACCCATAAACACCAGCAACAATATATATTAATGTCTACTTCAAGAATGGCATGCCAGAAAACCAGTTTGTCTTGATGAATACTGTGAGACAGCTTGAATTTTCACAGTGAGGCTTCTGTATATGAATGGCCTTTTCATTTTTCCATTTCCACACTCTTAGGGAACATGGAAGGCAGAGCCAGCTGTGTGAAATAGCAGAACCACTGGGAGGTCAGTGAAACACAATTCAGATAAAGTGAAAAAACTTCCAAACATTGCCAAAGATCTTCTTAAGCAGGCATCTAATATAACAATGATGCTTTCAAAGCTTGATTCAAAGAATCAAGGCTGATATATGTTTTTAAGGGAATCAGGACTTACTATAAAATGAAAGTGTTGAAAGAAAGTCCTGCTAGTTCCAAATTTTCAGCAATTTTGCACAGATGTATTTTTGGTTTTCTAAGTGGTGGTTGTACTGAAATGTCAGATGGGCTGAGGGATGTTTCATGTTAGCTTTGTGGATGATTCTGCTGCCTTTTGTTATTTGCCTGGGGAGCAGAGGCTGAGTGGTGCATTTAAGTTTAAAGGCAACACTAATTTGCATGGAAAATCAGTGATCTTGTCAAAAGTGCTTTTCAAATTCAATTTACAGACCAAAAGTACCAAGAAGCAGAGAAAGAGAATTATATTGCATAATTTTTCCTGCCCTGCTTGGATGGTTATTAGTTGAAAACTGTTAAATGTAATTTAAAAAATAATCTGGATTTGAATAACTCTACTTTTATACTAGTCACTTGAGAATTATTGAAAATTTAGAAAACATGGATAGGTTTAATATTATGACTTTTTAAAAGTAGTCAATATGAATAAGTTCAAAATATCTAAGTATTTACTGAGCATTTTCATTTATAAATGGCTAATTTTAGGTATAAGAATCTAATTATAAAGTGAAAGTTGTAACTGAATAAACTGCATCTATAAATCTTCTTAAAATCCTAAGATAGTAGAATGTATGCAGAGATTTACCTCATGACTTCCCATCCAGAAATTAGGTCCTTTTAAATAGTCTTAAACAGGATGCTAAGTTTCTGGTTTTTCTATAACTCAACTGACTAAAATTATTAGATGCCTTCATGTTCTAGATTCTGTGTGTTGCATTCAAAATGTCTAGGATAGTGCTTATGAGCAACAACTTTCTAGTCTTCTTGGGAAGATAGATACCTTAATAAGTGACTCTACTGTGTGATAATTACAATGTAAATATGTAAAGGGAACAGATATTTCCTAGAAAATGGAGCAATTCATAACAACTTATAATGCAAATATATCGGCCAAGGACATTTTTCTGGAGGAAGCTATATCTGAACTGAAGTTTAAAGTGGTAACAACAGTTTTGCCAAGTAAGGACAGAAGGTATTCTAGATAGTGGCCCTTTCATGTGTAAAGGCAAGAAACATGAAACATTATGATATGTTCTGGGATAAATACAGTTATAATCATTGGCATTTGAGATGTATCTTATTACATAAAAATAAGAAAAGCCTCATATAATACAGTCACTACTTTGACACTTTGCAGAAACAATGTGGGTTAGAACAGCCCATTTTCTGAAATGCCATGGGAATTACATGTTATAAAAATGCAAAAGTGTTCTTTAATGGATTTATTTTTTGATGTATGAATAAATATGTACTTTTACTCTGATTAAAAACAGAATTATAATCTTCCTGGTAAAATATATGTACCTGGCAAATGTCAGTTTCTTTTTCCATTCTCCATTTTTTTTTTTTTTGCTCTTTTATTTAAGGCCCCTATAGACTGGAAATGTATTCATGAGCAATGCATTTTATTACCAAAAACTCATACAACAGCAAAAAGATTTTAATGGACCATGGAACTCATTTATATGAGATTTTAAAAATATGATTTCCCTTGGTCTCCAAAAAATGAATTTAAGTAAAGTCTTTAAAGATTTCAGAAATTATTTTTCCTTATGTCGAGTTTTTGATGAGCTGCTGGAGTGATTTTCTAGAAAATATCAGTGACTTCTGCATTAGTCTGTCAGAGTACTTGACTGGTACTGAGAGAATACCCACAGATGCTGGTAAAGCTAAGTCTCGTGGCTGCCAGATTCTCTGGGGGAGAAAAAGAACTTACTATGTGAGATGCATTTAATATGAAATGTTAATATGAAAGAGTAAAAAAAAAATGTGTTGCTTCACTAACAATTCAGCTTTTTAGATTTTAAGTTTCTGCAGGAGCTAAAAAGGAATGAAATATTTAAAGTTTGGAAACCTATGTGAGTCAACTATCTTTATGGTTAGAACCATCCTTCTAAATTAAAATAGAGCTATGTACATGTAATGGCATATATGGTAGCCACTATTGCTGTATGAGGAACTGCCATTTTTCTCATTGGACTCAGATGTGCAGTCACACATTAAATAAGGGAGCCACCATATTTTTTTGTTACTTGTGAGAATGCAGTATAATGCAAGTTAGAATAGAGAATGACTTCTTTTTGTTCTACAGGGGTTCATCAACTCTGTGACGTGGCTGTAACTAAGATCAAGGTTTAGACATAAAATTATACTTAAAAATGCTAACAAGGCAGTTTTTTTCTCATGTAATGGGTTAGAAATTTCAGGAACACAGGGAGAATTATAAGGTGACTTTGAACAACCATGTTACGTACCTCTGATCATGTCTGATAGTGAATTGTGGACAGATGAATTGATTAAGCCAGTCTTATACCCTTTACATTTCCCTTTCTATAAAGCCCTTAGCCAATAACAGCAGCATTATATCATGAGAAAGACTGAAGCTATAGGAACTCAAATTTTATACTATGAAAACATACCTACAGGTTAAATTAGAAGCAATGATACCTTTGCTGTGTAGTATCAGTATAGGAAATAGAAAACAGGAAATAGGAAAACTATTATGGTGCCCTAACAGTGAACAGTTGGAAATTATTTGAAAACTATCTGTCTAAAAATTGTACCAATCCAGTTTTCTCCAAAACTTCAACTTATGTTCAGTGGCCTGCAGTGATACTTTAGTACTAGTTTTCAATTTTTGGTAGTTTGCAGCATTCCTGGGTTGGATCTGTGTATAACCAAATCAGAGAATCCAATCTATCTAACAATCATTGCAATTGTTATAAAAAGTTTCCTAGGACTTGGACTAAAAGTCATTTTAGTAAGTTCCAAATAAAATGCTTTATTCCTTGGAGATAAGTCATTAAATCAAAAGTGATAAGTCACTAGGGTCTAAGACTCTTTTCAGAATATTTGCTGAATGATTTTCTTTCTGATGGTCACTTGCACAAGATTTGAGCATCAAGTTCATTGAAGAAATAAGAATGTATTGAACATCTACTGTGTAGGGCCAGGTTCTTTGCACATACAAAAGCAGGATAGGGGGTTTAGCTAATATTACAGAAGTGAAAAGACATTACTGAGAAATTTGACATTTTCTTAAGAATGATTGAGGACTAAAATATACAACATTTGTTCACTTATTTATTTTTACTATGTGCTAAGCACATTAAACCTACAATTTGGGTTATTTCTCAGTGAGAAAAGCAATAGTAAGAATTAGCAAAACTGAGTTTTCTTAATGCATCTCATTTAGTGGATATTAGTCCTACAAACCCCAGAGAAGGCAATGGCACCCCACTCCAGTACTCTTGCCTGGACAATCCCATGGATGGAGGAGCCTGGTAGGCTGCAGTCCATGGGGTCACTAGGAGTTGGACACGACTGAGCGACTTCACTTTCACTTTTCACTTTCATGCATTGGAGAAGGAAATGGCAACCCACTCCAGTATTCTTGCCTGGAGAATGCCGGGGATTGGGGGAGCCTGGTGGGCTGCCATCTATGGGGTCGCACATAGTCGGACACGACTGAAGCGACTTAGCAGCAGCAGCAGCAGCAGCAGTGCTACAAACCCAAGGAGGAAAGTACTATTTAAAATTAAACAAGGCAAGGAATGAGCTTAAGAGTTTAAGATAGGTACTCATGGCCACACAAATAATCATGGTGGAGACAGGCTTCTAATTCTATGGCCATTTTCTTAACAACTCTTCTACCCTTTGTGATGAGAAGTAGTCTCAGAAATAACTGAGAGCAGAGATGTTTATAATTTTCTCAAAATAGCTTCTTGAATTTCCACTTAATTTCTCTGATGATCCAAATTTTTCCATGTCTTCTCCACACCGTGTTGTCTGCTAATATATCTAGTTAGAGCTTGAGTCATTGATTGGACTATAATTTATAATAGATAAGATTATTGTATCTTAAAATCATAGAGATCTATGTTTCCTTTTCTCTTTAGACTTCTAGTTTTAGGCATCAAGGCCAGTCAGCCAGTATTTTGCCATCCTTGCTTGTATTATATGTGACAAAGTAGATATACTAAGTTAAGGACACTGTTAAGGCATGGTTACCTTGCTTGCTTTATGTAGGTATTCTTGAGAATATTCTTCATTATGTATAGAGAAATGGGGAGTATTGAGAGGTAAGAATTGGAGGATTGAATGAGACCAAGGCTTGTGCTCTGAATCAACTTTTAATGCATTTGTAGTAGTTTATTAGGCTTCCCTGGAGACTCAGTGGTTAAAGAATCTGCCTACCAATGCAGGAGATGCAGGTTTGACCCCTGGGTCAGGAAGATCCCCTGGAGAAGGAAATGGCAACCCACTCCAGTATTCTTGCCTGGGAAATCTCGTGGACAGAGGAGCCTGGTGGGCTACAGTCCATGGGGTCGCAAAAGAGTTGGACATGACTTAGTGACTAAACAATGGCAACAGTATTAGTTTCTTGCATAGATGTTAGCTGTTAGGAAATGGTAGTTTGATTCAAGTTGCCTTGGTTTCTTATGTGAGACTCCTTTGTGAACCCTATATGGAGGTAGGTTTGGCTTGAGCTGACACTCGAGTGGGATATTACTGAATTCACGGCAGCAATGCTTTCAATTCAGTTCAGTCGCTCAGTCGTGTCCGACTCTTTGCAACCCCATGAATCGCAGCATGCCAGGCCTCCCTGTCCATCACCAACTCCCGGAGTTCACTCAGACTCACGTTCATCGAGTCCGTGATGCCATCCAGCCATCTCATCCTCAGTCATCACCTTCTCCTCCTGCCCCCAATCCTTCCCAGCATCAGAGGCTTTTCCAATGAGTCAACTCTTCGCATGAGGTGGCCAAAGTACTGGAGTTCAGCTTCAGCATCATTCCTTCCAAAGAAATCCCAGGGCTGATCTCCTTCAGAATGGACTGGTTGGATCTCCTTGCAGTCCAAGGGACTCTCAAGAGTCTTCTCCAATACCACAGTTCAAAAGCATCAATTCTTTGGCTTTCAGGGTGCTGTCAAAACCTCATCCTAAATGATGCTGACCCTTTGGTATATGTTGAAATGTATTTTCAGAATTTGTCCTTTTAAACTTTCTTTAGAGCATCTTCTGTCACAGAGAAACTTTGTTTAGGATAGTATTTTCTTATATTATTTCTGACTGATAAGGAGGCTGAGAAAGGCCTTCCCTTGTGAATCCTAAAAATATGCTTCTATGTTATTATTGCTGTTTAGTTTTTTTTTTTTCTTCAGTCTTTCTTAAAAATTTAATAATTGTTTTGTCTGTAATTTATTTTTGTATGGTAACTTAATTCCATGGTCCACCTAATGTTTAGACATTTGTTGTTTTCCTACATGATTGATTTTATTAGTTTTGAAATTCCAACTATAATATGTCTGCTACTTGTCTTTTTAATTCTTGTCTGCAAGTTTATACACTACAGCATAATTTGTTTGCTTTAAACAGTCATATTTCTTTACACAAAAATGTGTAAAATGTGCATATGTTCTTTTGAAACAATGATAAATACTAATGTTTGATGTATAATTGAACATATTTATCTCTTCCCTGCAGTTCTCAAATGTGACTTCTTCTTGCAATCATGCTGACCACTTAGGCTTTCTTAATTAGAGATATTCTAAGATTTGGATTAAAAGATCTTGCTTGTGACTCAGGGAAGTGACATCTCAATGCTACCTTCACATAACACAGATAATCCCAAGTCATAGTTTTTTGTACCCCTCCCCCACCAATTCACAGTTTTTTGCAAAAAACAGTGACCTCTGTTGTGTTGAATTTTAATGAGAAAAATGTCACTGATTCAAATAATGCCAGTTGTGTTTAGGACCATGATTATGGGTCTTAATTAACTCTGATAGATGAGCAAATGTGGCTGAATGAGGCAAAAAATGCAAAACTATGACTGAAATTCATGATTAAAATGATATCAGCAATGATTTGAAAATGTTTAATGTTGTAGGCTTTATGTGAGGCATCACTTACATTCTTAAAATATCCACAGTATTATTTTCATTTTTTAAGTGAGAAGACACGTTCAGAGTAACTTACTCATTTCATACAACCAGTCAGTAGTACAGCTGGGAGCTGGGATTTATAGCTAGATTGGTCCTCTCTAAGCTCTGGGCTAATTTTTCAGTTTGCTAATTCATCCCTTCTTTCCATTTACATCCATTCCCAGTGACCAAAGGTAGCAGCAAGCTGAATATGAAATGTCTTCCACTGAGAATATCTATGTTAAGTGCTGCCAAGTCAATCTGTTAAGCTTTGTCTTCTTGCTACACTGCAGGAAAGTCAAAGAGAAGAGCTAATTGTTGAGTCACTATTTATGTTTAACAAAGATGGCTGAAAGATTTTTTGCAGCTATTTAAAAAATAATTTTTATACAAATATTTATATTTACCTATAATTAAGGCAATCACAATGATTTTGCCACGTTTACAGATTCTAAACTGTCGAGACAAGTTTGCATTCTGTAAAGTCAACATCATCCTTTAAAATTTAATAAAATAGAATTATTTTATAGTAATTTAAAGGACTGGTTTGAAATGTTCTGGGTATGCCTTCTGGACTCAATTTACAGACAGCCTGCTTCAATCTTCTCTAGCTTACACCCTCATGATTCAATTAAATTAAATAAGTTTTAAAAACTGAAAAAAGGAAAGAGGGCTATTTACTGGGAAAAATGGGAAAAATAAATAAGCCTATTGTCCCCACCCTAATGTCCCAAAAGTAAATGACATGGCTGGAGATGAAGGTGATGTTACTGTCTCTCTAGGACTTGTGCTGACTGGGGGCTTGTTTTGATTTTATTGAGGAAACTGAGAGACACTGGGTTGAGTCTCATATCATCTGGACAAGAAAGCTGCGCACTGGGGCCATGTCTCCTTTCNTGAGCTGCAGAAGTTGCTTTTATATTTTTGAGATTAGTTGTCTGTCAGTTGCTTCATTTGGTATTATTTTCTCCCAGTCATAAGGCTGTCTTTTCATGTTGTTTATAGTTTCCTTTGTTGTGCAGAAGCTTTTAATTTTAATTAGATCCCATTTGTTTATTTTGCTTTTATTTCCAGTATTCTGGGAGGTGGATCAGCTTCTTCTCCTCGTGGATGGTTAAATTCTTCCCCAGGGCTATCATATCAGAAATGATGGGTGGGGTGGAGTGGCTTGATACTTTGTCTCACTGGTGAATTTAATATTTGGCAATTTTAGAAATTAAAACATGCCTTTGGCTAGATTATAATAATAAGTAAAAAATTATATCCAATACATTAATCACATAAAATCTAAACATAACTACTAGTTAAGCCCTGTACAAAAAAAATCTTACTTTGTATTTCTACTTTTTAAAGATAAACATTATTTGAATGTTATTAAAATAACATGTTGAACAATGTCTAGTAGTACTCCACTTTTTATCCTAATTACATTAAATATTCATATCAGAGCTTTATGAAATAACCTCTTCAAAATGAAAGGCATATTTTTTTTTAATGCAGGATGAATTAATGGCTTTTATTGGGATAGGATGGTACTTCACAAAAGCCAAGCAAATTTAATGGACTCCTCAGATATTCAACAAGAGATGAGATGATGGTACTATCCTATAGTAGATGAGAAATTGAGATGAAAAATATAGATATCATTTGTTGCAGACTATTCTCAATATTTGGCTTTTCAGAAAAAGGAAAAATGCAGCCCAGAGCCAACACATTTCATCATTTGAGTTTATTACAAAAATGACAAAAACTTGCTGGCTTGGAAATATTAAAGGCAGCATGAAGGGATGTAGAATCCTGTTAATAGTTGTCAAATCTAGAGAAACTTCAAGCAAGGGAAAAGGAAAAGTGCCAAATGGAAAGTTTCTGAGGCTCTTCAAAAATGAAGTCTTTACAAAGCTGTTTCCTGGTGGTTCTTTCTGGGATAAAACCTAGTCTACTTTTGGAATATTTTCCCAGACACTTTGCAAGGTCTAGAAATCATTATACCTTCTACCTGTCTTTCTGCATTAACAATGGCAGTTAGATAGAGAAGGACTGCTGAAGAAGAATTAGGACTCAGATGACAATGATTGTAAATCATTGTTTCAAAAAAGGACACAATACTGCAACATCATTAAGGTAAGGACATGCATGGCACCAAAGTTGCCCGGTAGTGAGGGGTTCAGGAAGGCCAGATGTGACTTCCTTTGTAAAGAACACTGGGGAACATTTTTCTCTTGGATCAGGAAGCACAGACACTTCACACAACACTTTGGAACCATGAAGCGCCAAATGGAGTTTCATCCAGGATTTCTTATAGTCTGTTGCTCAGGTAGGCATATTCTTATTATGTAACTTGACAGCAAAACGCAGCTCTATCCACACCCATTCCTCAGCTTCAGGGATCTAACCAAGATCAGTTGTAAATCACCAATTTCACTATTATCAATAAACAAAGCTGACAAAATGGTGTGAATGGCCCTGAAATTCCTCAAATTCATGATTGCAAAGCAACACTATTAATCAATATTTTTCATGCTTTGGCCAAGGATTGTACCTTGTAGGTTTTCAGGTCAATTCCAGACTTGCTAAGTTAACACTTGCAAATAGCTGTAGACTTACTCGCCCAAGGAACATTTCCAGAAATCAAAGTAAAACGTTGATTTCTTGCTAGATAATTTGAATACTGAGGCTTCTGAGATAGCACTAGCAGTAAATAACCTGCCAACCAGTTCAGGAAATGTAACAGATTCAGGTTTGATCCCTGGGTTAGAAGATACCCTGGAGGAAGTCATGGCAACCTACTCCAGTATTCTTACCTGGAGAACCCCATGGACAGGGGAGCCTGGTGGGCTACAGTCCATTGGGTTGCAAAGTCAGACATGACTGAAGTGACTTAGCACACATGCATACAATTTGAATATTATTATATGTAGTAATGTATCAGGATTTCCAATATGCTAACTGTACAAAACACCAACTGTTCTAAGAGTTGTGGAGTGGGAGGGACATCATTTTTGTCTTTAACATCAAAGATGAGCTAAATGCCACAGTTCTTCTGCAAAATAGCAATCATTTTAATGCTATGAAATGCCACAGCCTTGTCTAACTCAATGAAACTATGAGCCATGCCATGTAGGGCCACCCAAGATGGATGAGTCATGGTGGAGAATTCTGACAAAATATGGTCTACTAGAGAAGGGAATGGCAAACCACTTCAGTATTCTTGCCTTGAGAACCCCAGGAACAGTATGAAAAGGCAAAAAGATAGGACACTGAAAGATGAACTCTCCAGGTCTGTAGGTGCCCAACATGCTACCGAAGATCAGTAGAGAATAACTCCAGGAAGAATGAAAGTATGGAGCCAAAGCAAAAAGAACAGCCAGCTTTGTATGTGACTGGTGATGGAAGTGAAATTTGATGCTGTAAAGAGCAATATTGCGTGGAACCTGGAATGTTAGGTTGATGAATTAAGGCAAACTGGAAGTGGTCAAACAGGAGGTGGCAAGAGTGAACATTGATATTTTAGGGATCAGCGAACTAAAATGGACTGGAACACGTGAATTTAACTCAGGAGAACATATCTACTACTGTTGGCAGGAATCCCTTAGAAGGAATGGAGTAGCCATCATAGTCAACAAGAGTCCAAAATGCAGTACTTGGATGCAATCTCAAGAGTAACATGGAAACTTGCATTACTGTAAGCAAAACAGATAGCCAACAGGAATTTGCTGTATGGCTCAAGAAACTAAAACAGAGGCTCTGTATCAACCTAGAGGTGTGAGATGGGGAAGAGATAGGAGGGAGTTTCAAAAGAGAGGGGGTATATGTATACCTATGGCTGATTCACATTGAGGTTTGACAAAAAGCAGCAAAATTTTGTAAAGCAATTATCCTTCAATAAAAAATAAATTAATTGAAAAACAAATAACAAACCAAAAAACAACAGCAACAACAGAAAAGAATGATCTCTGTTCATTTCCAAGGCAAGCCATACAATATCACAGTAATCTAAGTCTATGCTCCAACCAGTAATGCTGAAGAAGTTGAAGTTGAATGGTTCTATGAAGACCTACAAGACATTCTAGAACTAACACCTCCAAAAGATGTCCTTTTCATTATAGGAAACTGGAATGCAAAATTAGGAACTCAAGAGACACCTGGAGTAACAGACACATTTGACCTTGGAGTACAAAGTGAGGCAAGTCAAAGGCTAACAGTTTTGCCAAGAGAATGCACTGATCATAGCAAACATCCTCTTCTAACAACATGAGAAAAGACTCTACAGATGGACATCACAAGTTGGTCAATACTGAAATCAGATTGATTATATTTTTGCAGCCAAAGCTGGAAAAATTCTATACAGCCATCAAAAACAAGCCTGGGAGCTGACTGTGGCTCAGATCATGAAATCTTTATTGTCAAATTTAGACTTAAATTGAAGAAAGTAGGGGAAACCACTGAACCATTCAGGTATGATCTAGATTAAATCCCTTACAATTATACAGTGGAAGTGTCAAATAGTTTCAAGTGATTAGATCTGATAGACTGGAGAAGGCAATGGCACCCCACTCCAGTACTCTTGCCTGGAAAATCCCATGGACGGAGGAGCCTGGTGGGCTGCAGTCCATGGGGTCGCTAAGAGTTGGACACGACTGAGCGACTTCACTTTCACTTTGCATTTTCCAACATTGGAGAAGCAAATGGCAACCCACTCCAGCATTCTTGCCTGAAGAATCCCAGGGACGGGGGAGCCTAGTGGGCTGCCGTCTATGAGGTCGAACAGAGTTGGACACGACTGAAGCGACTTAGCAGAGCAGCAGCAGCAGCAGATCTGATAGACAGAATGCCTAAAGAACTATGGACGGAGTTTCATGACATGGTACAGGAGACAGAGATCAAGACCATCCCCAAGAAAAAGAAATGCAAAAATGCAAAATGGTTGCCTGAAGAGGCCTTGCAAATAGCTAAGAAAAGAAGAGAAGCTAATATCAAAGGAGAAAAGGAAAGATATAGCCATTGAATGCAGAGTTCCAGAGAATAGCAAGGAGAGGTAAGAAAGCCTTCCTCAGTGATCAGTGCAAAGAAATAGAGGAAAACAGTAGGATGGAAAAGACTAGAGATCTCTTCAAGAAATTTAGAGATACCAAGGGAACATTTCATACAAAGATGGGCACAATAAAGGAAAGAAGTAGTTTGCACCTAACAGAAGCAGAAAATATTAAGAAGAGGTGGCAATAATACACAAAAGAACTATACAAAAAAGACCTTCATGACCCAGATAACCATGATGGTGTGATCACTCACCTAGAGCCAGACATATGGGAGTGTGAAGTCAAGTGGGCCTTAGGAAGCATCACTATGAAGAAAGCTAGTTGAGGTAAAGGAATTCCAGTTGAGCTATTTCAAATCCTGGAAGATGATGCTATGAAAGTGATGCACTCAATATGCCAGCAAATTTGGAAAACTCAGCAGTGGCCACAAGACTGGAAAAGGTCAGTTTTCATTCTAATCCCAAAGAAAGACAATGCCAAAGAATGTTCAAACTACCGAACAATTGCCCTTATGCCACATGCTGGCAAAGTAATGCTCAAAATTCTCCAAGCCAAGCTTGAACAGTACCTCAGCTGTGAACTTCCAGATGTTCAAGCTGGATTTAGAAAAGTCAGAGGAACCAGAGATCAAATTGCCAACATCCATTGAATCATTGAAAAAGCAAGAGAGTTCCAGAAAAATATCTACTTCTGCTTTATTGACTATACCACAGTCTTTGACTATGTGAATCACAACAAACTGGAAAATTCTTCAAGAAATGGTAATACCAGACCACCTGACTTCCTCCTGAGAAATCTGTATGCAGATCAAGAAGCAACAGTTAGAACTGGGCATGGCACAACAGACTGGTTCCAAATTGGGGAAGGAGTATGTCAAGGCTGGGTATTTTCACCCTGCGTATTTCCTTATTTGAAGTGTACATCATGTGAAATGCCAGGCTGGATGAAGCACAAGCTCAAATTAAGGTTGTCAGGAGAAATATCAATAAAATCACATGTTCATATTATTTAGACAGAGTGTGGTGGACTCTTGATGACTTAAATAAAGGTGAATGTCTTTGCTACTAGTTACTTCATTTGGGTGTTGGTTTATTAGATTGCATCCATTATACATTTGTTGCCTCATAGTTTCAAATCTACCCTTCATTGCCCTATTTGTGATACTGGAATATTTCTTCCTCACAAGCTTCCAGAATGCTAATCTTTGTGCATAAAAGCACTGAAGAAGGGATTTTCCTTTTGGGTCTGGTGTGCTTTCTTCTTTATGTTTGTGAAGGTCTAGGCTGACATGGAAGACATCTGGTAGAGATCACTTGATCTTCTTGATGAGTTCAGAAAGTGGCTTTGTCAGTTTCATAGACACTATACCTGGCTTCCTAGAAGAAAGTCACTGATCCCTTGGCTTCTACATGAGCTCTGTGGGTACCACATGTAGCTTCTACATGGCAGGTTGCAGGACATCCTGGCTGGCTTCCTGGAGTCTCCCCAGTGATGGCCTTTTGGTGAATTCCCTGTGGGCAGTTTCCTAGTAGCTTTCTGGTTAGGCCAGCTGATGTTTTAACTGGCTTTCCAACAGACTGAGCAACAGACTGTAAGAAATTTGGGGCTCTATGCTTCCAAAGTATTCTGTGCCAAAACTTTAGCATACAGCTTCCTGGAAAATTTTGGGGGTTCCGTGACAGATGGTTCTGTTTCTACCCTTGGCCTACCGACAGAGTAGACTCCACCCCAGGGTAATCCAGAAATATTTTCTTTCAGTGAACTGCAACCTCACCTTCTTAAGTGAGGTCTGAATCCCCTTAGGGGAAATCCCACTCTCTCCACCTTCAAGTTTGTTACTTTCTTGAGTACTGTATATTTCTTCAGCCCTAGAGTATTTTAGGGAGCTTTCTTTTGTTCCCTCTTAATTAATTCTTGTAAAAAGTTAATAATTCTTCATATTGACCTTTCTTTCTTCAGATTACTATGTGGCTTCAGGCATATGTGTCTATAATTGATACAAAATTAGGGAGAAAAAGTAATATGAGTGGTAGTAGCTTGGGAAGTGTTATTCCTCTCCTGAGGTCAAGAAGCTTCATTAAAAATTGTATTGAGATACTTCAGTTGGATTCAACCCAAAGAGCTACATCTTGACCTAAAATTATGTTATTAAAACAAAAAAAATAATCTCTTTAAAATGTTTCAGAGTCTTCCCATTTCATCCCCTCTCACTATTTAAAATTTCTTATAGATTGAAAGGGAGTCTAATCAGGACGTTAACTAGTGACTTAAGAGGAATCACTGAAAAAATACTCTTAAATAACAATGGATTTATATATAGGTCTGGATTTCCTTTTATTTCCAGCATCCTTATTACCAAAATTATGAAGATCTTTAACATCACCTGGAGGGAAGGTGAAATGCTTTATTAAAAAAAAAATAATAATAAGTGAAACCAGATTGTCACTGGAGAAACCAGTTTGGAAAGAAAAGATTGCAGGCTAGAACTTTGCTTAATACAAAATGGTGAACATTGAAAACCTTTTCCTGAATAGCAGTCAAATCAGCTTGATGGTTTTGATCCATTGGATCAAAAAAGCCTTGTACCATATGCCTGCATGCTATGTAGCTTCAGTGTTGGACTCTTTGAGACCCTAAGGACTATAGCCCGCCAGACTCCTCTGTCCATGGGATTCTCTGGGCAAGAATACTGGAGTGGGATGCCATGCTCTTCTCCTGGGGATCTTTCTAACACAGGGATAGAACCCATGTCTCTTAAATCTCCTGCTTTGGTGGGTGGGTTCTTTACCACTGGTGGCACCTGGGAGGCCCCTTTGTACCATAATGAATGTTATTATGGAGAAGGAAGAAATGGATACAAATATTTTGTCTTAAATAGCTGAGGTTGAAACGGCAGCCAGAAACTTTAAGCCTGACCAATACCTCAATAGCTTCTCTGGTGAGGAAAGCCCACGTGATACCTCCATCAGAAAGACTGCCTTCTGCAGAGAAAACACATATTCCTTACTTAGAATTGTTTCTGTCACTTACACTACTTCTTAGGACTCGGGCTGTTGCTGCTTACAGCCAGAAAGGCAGAGGTCTCAGGCCAAAACTATGCAGAAATAATTACTCCTTATTATGGGAACAAGGAGCTCCAACCAGTCCATTGTAAAGGAGATTGGTCCTGGGTGTTTTTTGGAAGGAATGATGCTAAAGCTGAAACTCCAGTACTATGGGCACCTCATGCGAAGAGTTGACTCATTGGAAAAGCCTCTGATGCTGGGAGGGATTGGGGGCAGGAGGAGAAGGGGATGACAGAGGATGAGATGGCTGGATGGCATCACTGACTCAATGGACATGAGTTTGAGTGAACTCCGGGAGTTGGTGATGGACAGGGAGGCCTGGCGTGCTGCAATTCATGGGGTTGCAAAGAGTTGGACACGACTGAGCGACTGAACTGATGGGAACATTAAAGTGCAGTTCTGATCCACTATTAGAATTTTCCTAAGAGCTTCATTTTACTCAATGTCCCCCCTCCAGAGAAAGAACAATCAGGGAGTCCGCCATCAGCAAACCATGAAAAACATAGAGTCCATGAAGAAATGGTATTCAGATTGGAGCAGTGAAAAAAAGTGCTCTGGGATGACCCAGAGGGATGTTATGAGGAGGGAGGCAGGAGGGGGTTTCAGGATTGGGAACACGTGTACACTTGTGACAGATTCATGTTGATGTATGGCAGAACCAATACAATATTGTAAAGTAATTAGCCTCCAATTAAAATAAGTAAATTAAAAAAAATTTTTTTAAGAAAAAGAAAAAAAAATTCTGACTCTGTACTCACAAAATGAGGATTACAATTTATTGTCAGGATATTTTACTTCATCAGGTAAGTGAAACCATCCAAAACATAGTTATCTGCTCCACCCCCTTTGTTTTTTATTCTCTTCATCTTCTCACAGATTGAAAGGTCACCTTTCTCTTCTCAGAGGAACCCCCACTGATCTGCATAATTGTAAAGTAATTAGCCTCCAGTTAAAATAAGTAAATTAAAAAAAAATTTTTTAAGAAAAAGAAAAAAAAATTCTGACTCTGTACTCACAAAATGAGGATTACAATTTATTGTCAGGAATTGCATTGAATCTGTAGATTGCTTTGGGTAGTATATTCATTTTCACTATATTGATTTTTCCGATCCATGAACATGGTATATTTCTCCATCTATTAGTGTCCTCTTTGATTTCTTTCATCAGTGTTTTATAATTTTCTAATATAGGTCTTTAGTTTCTTTAGGTAGGTATATTCCTAAGTATTTTATTCTTTTCGTTGCAATGGTGAATGGAATTGATTCCTTAATTTCTTTTTCTACTTTCTCATTATTAGTGTATAGGAATGCAAGGGATTTCTGTGTATTGATTTTATATCCTGCAACATTACTATATTCATTGATTAGCTCTAGTAATTTTCTGGTGGAGTCTTTCGGGTTTTCTATGTAGAGGATCATGTCATCTGCAAACAGTGAGAGCTTTACTTCTTCTTTTCCAATCTGGATTCCTTTTATTTCTTTTTCTGCTCTGATTGCTGTGGCCAAAACTTCCAGAACTATGTTGAATAGTAGCGGTGAAAGTGGGCACCCTTGTCTTGTTCCCGACTTTAGGGGAAATGCTTTCAATTTTTCACCGTTGAGGAGAATGTTTGCTGTGGGTTTGTCATATATAGCTTTTATTATGTTGAGGTAGGTTCCTTCTATTCCTGCTTTCTGGAGAGTTTTTATCATAAATGGATGTTGAATTTTGTCGAAAGCCTTCTCTGCATCTATTGAGATAATCATATGGTTTTTATTTTTCAATTTGTTAATGTGGTGTATTACATTGATTGATTTGCGGATATTGAAGAATCCTTGCATCCCTGGGATAAAGCCCACTTGGTCATGGTGTATGATCTTTTTAATGTGTTGCTGGATTCTGATTGCTAAAATTTTGTTAAGAATTTTTGCATCTATGTTCATCAGTGATATTGGCCTGTAGTTTTCTTTTTTTGTGGCGTCTTTGTCAGGTTTTGGTATTAGGGTGATGGTGGCCTCATAGAATGAGTTTGGAAGTTTACCTTCCTCTGCAATTTTCTGAAAGAGCTTGAGTAGGATAGGTGTTAGGTCTTCTCGAAATTTTTGGTAGAATTCAGCTGTGAAGCCGTCTGGACCTGGGCTTTTGTTTGCTGGAAGGTTTCTGATGACAGTTTCAATTTCCGTGCTTGTGATGGGTCTGTTGAGAATTTCTATTTCTTCCTGGTTCATTTTGGAAAGTTGTACTTTTCTAAGAATTTGTCCATTTCTTCCACGTTGTCCATTTTATTGGCATATAATTGCTGATAGTAGTCTCTTATGATCCTTTGTATTTCTGCGTTGTCTGTTGTGATCTCTCCCTTTTCATTTCTGATTTTATTGATTTGATTTTTCTCCCTTTGTTTCTTGATGAGTCTGGCTAATGGGGATATTTTACTTCATCAGGTAAGTGAAACCATCCAAAACATAGTTATCTGCTCCACCCCCTTTGTTTTTTATTCTCTTCATCTTCTCACAGATTGAAAGGTCACCTTTCTCTTCTCAGAGGAACCCCCACTGATCTGCATATTGAGTATCACTATTCCCCAGCTGTATAGCTATTGGTGGTGTTGTTAATCTATACTGCCTTCACTATTTTCATATTTAAAAGAAAATCTTAATTGGAGTATAGTTGCTTCTCATCAAGAGTATGTACATGTCAACCCCAATCGTTATTTTCATATTGCCTAAATTTTTCATTCTGTGTTTATTCTTACATATTTCTTCATCTTGAAGAAAACAAGTTTGCTGACTCTGTATTTTCATTTCTTGTCTTCCATTAAAAGAAATGTCCAATGACCATGCTGCTGAATCCTGCTGCCATCAACCTAGCAGGAAAGTCCAATCATTCCCTACTTTTGATGGATGCAGGGTAGGAAGTCAGTTTTGAGCTCAGGCCGCCAATACTTCCTTGGCAGAGAATCAGAGTTGCTTGCATTCACCAAGCAAGGAATGAGGTGAGCTCCAGCCTCAGCTCTATACTCAGGTTTTGGACACCATTCAAGTGGAGAATTGGAGCACAGAGTGATTCTTCTGGGCAGGGAATGGGAAATTAACTCCCTGCTCAGACACTGATCTGGAAATTCAATGCAGGTCGCTTGCTTCTGTGGGCAGGAGGACAGAGTGGAAGCGAAGTTCCCTGATCACAGTGTTGAAAACAGCGTGATATTTTCCAGCTGTGTTGGCTAGATTTAGCCAGGAATTTACAAGAAAGTTTCTGTTGTACGGTCATCCTTTCCCAGGCCCCTTAGGTAGAGAAAAAGACTTTCTTGAAAGTTTTTGTTTGTTTGTACCTAGTAATCTGTTAAGGATATATGGGAAGTAGCAAGGAAACTAAGAAGTTCACTGCCATGTTGATTCTTTAGGTCCTGAGGCCACTAGGCCATCCATCTTCTTTCCACCTCTAGAGTCTTTGCTCTGTTTTATCTATGGGCTTTTAGTTTTGGAGAAGACCTGGCAGAAGTGGTCTTAGCTAGAAACAGAAGTACCCATCCACTTTAATTCTACTACAATTAGAATTATTGTATGTCTGAGTTTTACAGGAACACTCTAATTTATTTCTATTTTCCAGGCATAGTTTTTGAAAGCCTCCCCTTACCTTCAATAGTACTCTAGTTTGAAAATAAATTATGCTGTCACCCTATTATACTGCTTATCTTGCTCCACATTTCCTGCCAGGAATACAGTCAAAATCTTTACTTCAAAGATCTCTTCAAATATATACTTCATGAATGACTTTTAGCAAAGCCACAGTGCTATGCTTATATCTTCCATGTAGATGTTTCCCATCAGAGATTTTATTGCCCTATTGCACTTTACATTTTCCCTAACGCATCTTCCTTTTTGACCTCCCTGTTTCTGTGAATGCTGTGCTGCTGCTAAGTCACTTCTGCTAAGTCACTTCAGTCGTGTCTGACTCTGTGTGACCCCATAGACAGCAGCCCACCAGGCTCCGCTGTCCCTGGGATTCTCCAGGGAAGAATACTGGAGTGGGTTGCCATTTCCCTCTCCAAAGCACAAAAGTGAAAAGTGAAAGTAAAGTCACCGAGTCGTTTCCAACTCTCAGCGACCCCATGGACTGCAGCCTACCAGGCTCCTCCGTCCATGGGATTTTCCAAGCAAGAGTACTGGAGTGGGGTGCCATTGCCTTCTAAGTCGCTTCAGTCCTGTCCAACTCTGTGTGACCCCATAGATGGCAGCCCACCAGGCTCCCCCGTCCCTGGGATTCTCCAGGCAGAACACTGGAGTGGGTTGCCATTTCCTTCTCCAATGCATGAAAGTGAAGTCGCTCAGTCGTGTCCGACTCTTTGCGACCCCATGGACTGCAGCCCACCAGGCTCCTCCATCCATGGGATTTTCCAGGCAATAGTGCTGGAGTGGGGTGCCGTTGCCTTCAATGTACTGCCCTATTATTAAGCTTTGTAATCATCTTTGACTCCTCCCTCTCTACCATTTCCAGTTACAATCAGTCACAAAGCAAATATTGATTCATTCTTGGATAGAGCTTAAGCATCCTTGTTGATTTCTTCCTCTTCAATCATTTTTACACATAGTTACTACATTGTGTTATTAAAACAATCCTTTAATTATGTTAAATTTTCAGTGGGCTCACACTCTTTCAGGATAATTTCTTGACACCCCTATTTGCTGTCTGCCTTCCAAGGTTATTTCTCTGTTTTCTCTAACATAAATTTTTCCAGCCAGATCCATTTCCTTCTGTTCCTTAGACTAGCATGATAGTCAGTTGACCAGAACCATTCAGTAGCAGAAAACCAGAAGTCCAAATTTAAATTTTACATAGGGAAAATAAAGAACTGCAATAGATCATATGATTAAAGAAAGAGACAAAAGACAAAGGTAGATTTTCAGGCATAGATGGATCTAGGTCTTCAAGTGATATAAAAATATCTTCTGTTTTGGCTCTGCTTTTTTCTTTGTAGGCTTTGTTTATAGGGCAATTCCCTCTTCACGTAGGAAAATCAGCCACCAGGAATTTATAGCCTCCCAGTTTAGCAATTCCTGTAGAAGTAGAGTTCTTTCTTTTCAATAGTTTGAACAACAACTCCATGATTTATAATGAAATTTCTTTACTTGCTCATAGTTATCCTAGGAATTGAAGGTAAGGGATTTCAAGCCAGTTTGAATCACATGATCTGAAAACAGCACAAAACTGGTTTCCCTCTGCCCTCAAATTGAGGTTCTATACTCAGAAAAGGCAGAAGGTGACACAACAGATTTCACCACCAGTAAATTATAGGTTTATAGAGCAAGAACTTTGTCTTAATGATTCTTATTTTTCCATCTTGTAAGTACAGTGCTTCTCACATAATAGGTTCTCATGAGATGTTGGATGATGGGTAATTTTTTACATATCCAGGCTTTTGTTATTATTGTGCTTCTCTTTGTAATTCTTCTCCACTTGTCTTTATTTCAAATCTACACTTAAGTCTTGTCTTTCTTATGTTACATTTTCTAACCACTGTAACTACCAACAGACTCTTGAGACGTTTTTCTGTCTTAACACTCTTGGAATTTTATACTGTATTTATTATTTTTGTGTGTTTCATATCTATAAGTCTGTTTTCAACAATTAAATTTAAAAAGAACTGAAGGGGAGAAACTAACCTTATATTCAAATGACATTTTACATGACATTTAGTGTATTATTTTTGAATTTGGATGAAATCAAACATGTTTGAAAAGTGAAGTCATAATTACATGAAGTCAACAAAATGAAGTTTATTTTATAGTGAAGAAAGATAGAGATGAAGAAATATTGCACTGTTGTTAAGCTATTTATCCAATTACTATAACATCAAAACCATAAAGCAAAATCATTAAATATATTCAGTTCAGTTCAGTTCAGTCACTCAGTCGTGTCTGACTCTTTGCGACCCCATGAATCACAGCACGCCGGGTCTCCCTGTCCATCACCAACTCCCGGAGTTAGTCAGTGATGCCATCCAGCCATCTCATCCTCTATCATCCCCTTATCCTCCTGGTCCCAATCCCTCCTAGCATCAGAGTCTTTTCCAATGAGTCAACTCTTTGCATCAGTTCAGTTCAGTTCAGTCGCGCAGTCGTGTCCGACTCTTTGTGACCCCATGAATCGCAGTACGCCAAGCCTCCCTGTCCATCACCAACTCCCGGAGTTCACTCAGACTCACGTCCATTGAGTCCATGATGCCATCCAGCCATCTCATCCTTGGTCATCCCCTTCTCCTTCTGCCCCCAATCCCTCCCAGCATTAGGGTCTTTTCCAATGAGTCGACTCTTCGCAAAGGTGCCCAAAGTACTGGAGCTTCAGTTTTAGCATCATTCCTTCCAAAGAAATCCCAGGGTTGATCTCCTTCAGAATGGACTGCTTGGATCTCCTTGCAGTCCAAGGGACTCTCAAGAGTCTTCTCCAACACCACAGTTCAAAAGCATCAATTCTTCTGCTCTCAGCCTTCTTCACAGTCCAACTCTCACACCCATACATGACCACAGGAAAAACCATAGCCTTGACTAGACGGACCTTAGTCGGCAAAGTAATGTCTCTGCTTTTGAATATACTATCTAGGTTGGTCATAACTTTTGAGATGGCCAAAGTACTGGAGTTTCAGCTTTAGCATCATTCCTTCCAAAGAAACCCCAGGGCTGATCTCCTTCAGAATGGACTGGTTGGATCTCCTTGCAGTCCAAGGGACTCTCAAGAGTCTTCTCCAACACCACAGTTCAAAAGCATCGATTCTTGGGCGCTCAAGCTTCTTCACAGTCCAACTCTCACATCCATACATGACCACTGGAAAAACCGTATCTATGACTAGATGTACCTTTGTTGGCAATGTCTCTGCTTTTGAATATGCTATCTAGGTTGGTCATAATTAAATATATTAGAAGTGGACAAGTACAAAATTGTTGTTGGAAGTTTTGGCACTTCTTTTAAGGATTCTAGTAAATTTCTAGGCTATAATAAAGTTGACTAGTTGATAAATTCCTAATATTTGCCCTGCATAGACTTCTTTTTTTGGTCTGTGGAATAGCTATAATGTCTTTGACTCTGATGTTTTTACCTGACATCTTTTTAGAAATACATCTGCATGTTGTATCACCATACCCTGACGTCCATATCTGTTATCTTTTATGCCATAATTTTTGAAACTGTATTCTGAATGCAAAATAGTTATTCTTAGTCTATACCCTGAGTACTATGTACTCTCTTATTTATTGTGTAGGTCTTTTGTTTTCTTGTTCATCTTCCCTGAAAAAGTAAGAATAGGATATTCATGCAAACACATGAACTGTATAGATTAGGTCTCTATTACAATGAACAAGATAGGAATAAACCCACAATAAAACAATTAGTAAATATGTTTTTATAATGAAAATCCTTGAACTATAGTTTTGAACATATATACAAGAATAGCACAGTGTAAAACAAATTTAGATTATGTTTTTTATTCCCCCTTTTAATTTTGGAATTTCTGTCTTGGTATATGAATATTTAATTATAAACATTTATTTGTATGTTGAAATACTTGAAAATTCGTATTCATACACAGTGTTGCTGTAGTCTCTACTACCTTAGGGCTTCATGCAGGCTAAGCATGAATTTTAGAGTTGGCTAAATTATTGAAGGAAATAACGTTTTCTACTGGTAGTTTATAACAGAGAAAAGAACACAGATGAAAAAGAGTCATAAAAGGGGACCTATAGGAGTCATTGCATTTTTCAAAGAGTATAAAGAATGTTATACATACCTCTTCTTGTGTTTATGCTCATTAAGTGTAAATATTCATGTGATTTTGTGAGATGTAATGATCAGAGTATTCAAATATAGTTTGACAATATCAGAATTTGTCTTCAAAGACTTAAATCTTGCTTCTGTAAAAGAGTGCTAAAATGGGCTTATTTTTATAATAAAACTTACTTACCTTTTAATAAGCTGTGCTAAATCCATGACATGCATTCATGTCCATAGGGAATTAACAAAGTTTAGAATAATGTTTTGCTCTTCTTGTTCTCCGGTTCTAATTGGAATTCAGCATCCTTCAAGGAAATTCTTTTCTCTTCACTTTTCTTTTGGAATGAAGCATATAAACTTAAAGCTACAGACTATTAGTAAATGTTCAGTTATTATTCTTACACTCCATCTGCATCAAATTTAAAGGAAATCAGAAGCTTTGCTGAACTTAGATTTTTCTGTTTTAGTTTTCTCTTCATACTATTGGTCTGTTTTAAAACTGCAAGTTAATTCAGGCCTCTGCTCCATTTCTCAAAAGTTGCCTTGAGTTGTTTTAAGTTTATGGAGCATCCTTGACCATGTAACTGTAAGCTGAGATGCTCTACAAAGCTTCTGGCTTGTTTCTGATATATGTTCCCTAGAGACCACTTTAAAAGTGCTTTCTTAAAGTAAGATCTCAAAGACTACCCAAAGCACCCCTAGGGCAATTAAAAAAAAAAATCAGTGTCTAGGGAATGGATAAAGAAATTACTCAAATTTTATCATTGTCATGGTTTAAACTGCTGCATTAGATATACAGTTAATATAGTTTCACCAAAAAGAAATCAGCCAAAGGCTCTATTTTTAGGCTTTTAAATTTTAATAGGAAAATTGGAACAAGATAACAGTGTGCAGGCTTGAAATCTTGTCAAGCTTATTCATAAGTTTTTCTAAATGGCAAACCAACAGGTTTATTTTGGGATGTGTAATGACAAATTGTTCTTAACGTGTCTCTCATCCATAGGATTATATTTAAGTCTCAGTGAGCAGAAGGTCACTTTTTATCTTTCTAATTGACACACACTAAACCACGTTCAAGGCCAGGAGGGGCGGCTGTGAGGAGATACCACTCATCCAAGGTAAGGAGCAGCGGCTGAGCTTTGCTAGAGCTGCCATGAAGAGATACATCACGTCGAAGGTAAGAGAAATGCAAGTAAGATGCTAGGTGTTGCGAGAGGGCATCAGAGGGAGAGACACTGAAACCGTAATCATGGAAACCTAACCAATCGATCACACTAGCACCACAGCCTCGTCTAACTCAATGAAACTAAGCCATGCCGTGTGGGGCCACCCAAGATGGGAGGGTCATGGTGGATATGTCTGACAGAATGTGGTCCACTGGAGAAGGGAATGACAAACCGCTTCAGTATTCTTGCCTTGAGAACCTCATGAACAGTATGAAAAGGCAAAATGATAGGATACTGAAAGGGGAACTCGCAGGGTCAGTAGGTGCCGAATATGCTTCTGGCGATCCCAGTGGAGAAATAAGTCCAGAAAGAATGAAGGGATGGAGCCAAAGCAAAAACAATACCCAATTGTGGATGTGACTGGTGACAGGAGTAAGGTCCGATGCTGTAAGAGAATATTGTATCCGTTCCTTTCAGTCGCTCAGTCGTGTCCGACTCTTTGTGACCCCATGAATCGCAGCATACAAGGCCTCCCTGTCCATCACCAACTCCCAGAGTTCACTCAGACTCACGTCCATTGAGTCCGTGATGCCATCCAGCCATCTCATCCTCGGTCGACCCCCTCTCCTCCTGCCCCCAATCCCTCTCAGCATCAAGGTCCTTTCCAATGAGTCAACTCTTCACATGAGGTGCCCAAAGTACTGGAGCTTCAGTTTTAGCATCATTCCTTCCAAAGAAATCCCAGGGTTGATCTCCTTCGGAATGGACTGGTTGAATCTCCTTGCAGTCCAAGGGACTCTCAAGAGTTTTCTCCAACACCACACTTCAAAAGCATCAATTCTTCTGCGCTCAGCCTTCTTCACAGTCCAACTCTCACATCCATACATGACCACAGGAAAAACCATAGCCTTGACTAGACGGACCTTAGTTGGCAAAGTAATGTCTCTGCTTTTGAATATACTATCTAGGTTGGTCCGGAGAAGGCAATGGCACCCCACTCCAGTACTCTTGCCTGGAAAATCCCATGGATGGAGGAGCCTGGTGGCCTGCAGTCCATGGGGTCGCTGAGAGTTGGACACGACTCAGTGATTTCACTTTCACTTTTCACTTTCATGCATTGGAGAAGGAAATGGCAACCCACTCCACTGTTCTTGCCTGGAGAATCCCAGGGACGGCAGAGCCTGGTGGGCTGCCGTCTATGGGATCGCACAGAGTCGGACACGACTGAAGTGACTTAGCAGCACCATCTAGGTTGGTCATAACTTTTCTTCCAAGGAGTAAGCGTCTTTTAATTTCATGGCTGCAGTCACAATCTGCAGTGATTTTGGAGCCCCAAAAAATAAAGACTAACATTGTTTCCACTGTTTCCCCATCTATTTCCCATGAAGTGATGGGACTAGATGCCATGATCTTCATTTTCTGAATGTTGAGCTTTAAGCTAACTTTTTCACTCTCCTCTTTCACTTTCAACAAGAGGCTTTTTAGCTCCTCTTCACTTTCTGCCATAAGGGTGGTGTCATCTGCATATCTGAGGTGATTGATATTTCTCCCGGCAATCTTGATTCCAGCTTGTGTTTCTTCCAGTCCAGGGTTTCTCATGATGTACTCTGCATATAAGTTAAATAAGCAGGGTTACAATATACAGCCTTGATGTGCTCCTTTTCCTATTTGTAACCAGTCTGTTGTTCCATGTCCAGTTCTAACTGTTGCTTCCTGATCTGCATACAGATTTCTCAAGAGGCAGATCAGGTGGTCTGGTATTCCCATCTCTTTCAGAATTTTCCACAGTTTATTGTGATCCACACAGTCAAAGGCTTTGTCATAGTCAATAAAGCAGAAATAGATGTTGGCAATTTGATCTCTGGTTCCTCTGCCTTTACTAAAACCAGCTTGAACATTAGGGAGTTCACGGTTCACGTATTGCTGAAGTCTGGCTTGGAGAATTTTGAGCATTACTTTACTGCATGTGAGATGAGTGCAATTGTGTGGTAGTTGGAGCATTCTTTGGCATTGCCTTTCTTTGGAATTGGAATTAAAACTGACCTTTTCCAGTCCTGTGGCCACTGCTGAGTTTTCCAAATTTGCTGGCAAATTGAGTCCTCTTTTCATTATGAGGACTGGAATGCAAAAGTAGGAAGTCAAGAAACACCTGGCGGAACAGGCATATTTGGCCTTGGAGTATGGAATGAGCAGGGCAAAGACTAATGGAGTATTACCAAGAGAAAGCACTGGTCATAGCAAACACCCTTTTCCAACAACACAAGAGAAGACTCTACACATGGACATCGCCAGATGGTCAACACTGAAATCAGATGGATTATATTATTTGTAGCCAAAAATGGATAAGCTCTATATAGTCAGCAAAAATAAGACCGGGAGCTGACTGTGGCTCAGATCATGAACTCCTTATTGCCAAGTTCAGACTTAAATTGAAGAAAGTGGGGAAAACCACTAGATCATTCAAATATGACCTAAATCAAATCCCTTATTATTATACAGTGGAAGTGAGAAATAGATTTAAGGGTTTAGATCTGATAGTCAGAGCGCCTGATGAACTATGGACGGAGGTTCTGACATTGCACAGGAAACAGGGATCAAGACCATCCCTATGGAAAAGAAATGCAAAAAAGCAAAATGACTGTCTGTGGAGGCCCTACAATAGCTGTGAAAAGAAGAGAAGTGAAAAGCAAAGGAGAAAAGGAAAGATATAAACATCTGAATGCAGAGTTCCAAAGAATAGCAAGGAGAGATAGATAGCCTACCTCAGGGACCAATGCAAAGACATATAGGAAAACAACAGAATGGGGAAGACTAGAGATCTCTTCAAGAATATTAGAGATACCAAGGGAACATTTCATGGAAAGTTGAGCTCAATAAAGGACAGAAATTGTATGGACCTGACAGAAGCAGAAGATATTAAGAAGAGGTGACAAGAATACACAGAAGAACTGTACAAAGAATATCTTCATGACCAAGAAAATCACAATGGTGTGGTCACTCACCTAGAGCCAGACATCCTGGAATGTGAAGTCAAGTGGGCCTTAGAAAGCATCACTATGAACAAAGCTAGTGAAGGTGATGGAATTCCAGTTGAGCTATTTCAAATCCTGAAAGATGATTCTGTGAAAGTGCTGACTCAACATGCCAGCAAATTTGGAAAACTCAGCAGTGGCCACAGGACTGGAAAAGGTTAGTTTTCATTCCAATCCCAAAGAAAGGCAATGCCAAAGAATGCTCAAACTACTGCACAATTACACTCATCTCACATGCTAGTAAAGTAATGCTCAAAATTCTCCAAGCCATCCTTCAGCAATACATGAACCGTGAACTTTCAGATGTTCAAGCTGGTTTTAGAGAAGGCAGAGGAACCAGAGATCAAATTGCCAACATCTGCTGGATCATGGAAAAAGCAAGAGAGTTCCAGAAAAACATCTATTTCTGCTTTATTGACTATGTAAAGCCTTTGACTGTATGGATCCCAATAAACTGTGGAAAATTCTGAAAGAAATGGGAATACCAGACCACCTGACCTGCCTCTTGAGAAACCCATATGTAGGTCAGGAAGCAACAGTTAGAACTGGACATGGAACAGACTGATTCCAAATAGGACAAGGAGTACGTCAAAGCTGTATATTGTCACCCTGCTTATTTAACGTCTATGCAGAGTACATCATGAGAAACTCTGGGCTGGAAGAAGCACAAGCTGAAATCAAGATTGCCAGGAGAAATATCAATAACCTCAGATATGCAGATGACACCACCCTTATGGCAGAAAATGTAGAAAAACTAAAGAACCTCTTGATGAAAGTGGAAACAGGAAAGTGAAAATGTTGGCTTAAAACTCAACATTCAGAAAACTAAGATCATGGCATTTGGTCCCATCACCTCATGGCAGATGGAAGGGGAAACAATGTAAATAGTGATAGACTTTATTTTGGGGGGCTCCAAAATCACTACAGATGGTGATTGCAGCCATGAAGTTAAAAGACACTTGCTCCTTGGAAGAGAGGCTATGGTCAATCCCTAGACAACATGTTAAAAAACAGAGACATTACTTTGCCAACAAATGTCTGTCTAGTCAAGGCTATCATTTTTCCAGTAGTCATGCTGGATATGAAAGTTAGATATAAAGAATGGTGAGTGCTGAAGTATTGATCTTTTGAATTGTGGTGTTGGACAAAGACTCTCTCTCTCTTTTTTTAATATAAAATTATTTATTTTAATTGGAGGCTAATTCCTTTACAATATTGTATTGATTTTGCCTTACATCAACATGAATCCACCATGGGTGTACACAATGTTCATGGCAGCACTGTTTATAATACCCAGGACATGGAAGCAACCTAGATATCCATCAGCAGATGAATGGACAGGAAAGCTGTGGTACATATCCACAATGGAGTATTACTCAGACATTAAAAAGAATACATTTGAATCCATTCTAATGAGGTGGATGAAACTTCAGAAAATTATACAGCGTGAAGTAAGCCAGAAAGAAAAAACAATAATACAGTATACTAACACATATATATGGAATTTAGAAATATGGTAATGATAACTCTATATGAGAGACAGCAAAAGAGACACAGATGTATAGAACAGTCTTTGGACTCTGTGGGAGAAGGTGAGGGTGGGATGATTTGGGAGAATGGCATTGAAACATGTATGGAGAAGACTCTTGAGAGCCCCTAAGACTGCAAGGAGATCCAAACAGTCCATCCTAAAGGAAATCAGTCCTGAATATTCATTGGAAGGACAGATACTGAAGCTGAAACTCCAATACGTTAGCCACCTGATGTGAAGAACTGATTCATTTGAAAAGACTCTCATGCTGGGAAGGATTGAAGGTAGGTGTATAAGGGGATGGGAGAGGATGAGATGGTTGTGTGGCATCACTGACAGGATGAATAGTAGTTTGAGTAAGCTCTAGGAGTTGGTGTTGGACAGGGAAGTATGGCATGCTGCATTCCATGGGATTGCAGAGAGTCTGACATGACTGAGTGACTGAACTGAAGCAATGCTCGAAAAAGTATATTGTATAAATTAGGTATTACAATTTTTACCAACATTTTGGTAAAATGTTATTAGCAGGGGTATAGATTATGAAAAGTTATTTTATTTCTTGATTGGGAGTTCATGTACATTAGTGGCTGATTCATATCAATGTATAGCAAAATGATACAGTATTGTAAAGCGAAACAAACTAAAAAATAAAAATTAATATAAAAAATAAATTGATAGCAATAAAAAATTATATTGGCCTCTTGTGGATTAGTTGGCTTTTTATGAACAATTTCATTCATTGATTTGGAATGTTAGGCACCTGTTATAGCAATGAATATTACTAATACCAGCCTTAATGTTATAAAAATAAATAACCTTGAAATGTTTATTTTCCAGTCAGTGTAAAAATCATTAGAACAAATGATGTTTAATAAAGTCAGGTTAAAGGTTATACTATCTATTTTGAAGGTTAGTAGTTTGCCAATGCCAGGGAAATTTACTGTGTAATGAAATGCTTTTCATTAGTCCATGAAAATTGATAAAAATACATATTTAGTAAGTAAATGAAGGAGTTTTACTTATTAAATGTGATTATTCTTACTTTTTGGAGAAGGCAATGGCACCCCACTCCAGTACTTTTGCCTGGAAAATCCCATGGATGTAGGAGCCTTGTAGGCTGCAGTCTATGAAGTCGCTAAGGGTCGGACATGACTGAGCGACTTCACTTTCACTTTTCACTTTCATGCAGCGGAGAAGGAAATGGCAACCCACTCCAGTGTTCTTGCCTGGAGAATCCCAGGGACAGGGGAGCCTGGTGGGCTCCCGTCTATGGGGTCGCACAGAGTCGGACATGACTGAAGTGACTTAGCAACTTAGCATTCTTACTTTTTGGTTTCACATATCCTGTATCATGAAATAATCATTGTAGTTATTCTTTTCATACCTTCATTTAATGTAATAAAATGTTGGCAATCTTAGGCTATTTTTTCTAAATTATTTTAAACAGCCTTACTGAGGTATACTTGCCATACAATAAGAACAAAACTTATCAAATTTATCTAATTTTATTTTATACATTGTTTTTGGTGTCATATCTATGAAATCTTTGTTAAACCTGTGCCCATTAGATTTTTATTGAATGCTTTTTCTAGAAATTTATAATTTTAGTTTATTTATTTAGCTCTATGCTCTATTTTTGCTAATTTATGGTGTGAGGCATGATTCAAAGTTCATGTATTTGAATATGGGTATCCAATTCTTTCAGCAATTTTGTTGAAAAAGATCTTCCTTTTCTGCTGAATTGTCTTTGTAACCTTGTTAAAAATCAGTTGTCTATAAACGTGTGAATATATTTCTTGAATTTACATTCTGTGTCATTGATAGTTGTTTTTTTTTTTCTTTTTTAACTATGTTTTTGGTCATACTATGTTGTCTTGATTAGAATAGTTTTATAATAAAACTTGAAGTCAAGTAATGTTTATTTCTCCAACTTTGCTCTTTACAAAATTGTTTAGGCTACTCTCAGTCTTTATATTTCTGTATACATTTTAGAATCATCAACCTAGATAGCATATTGAAAAACAGAGACATTACTTTGCCAACAAAGGTCTGTTTAGGATCACAATAAACTGGAAAATTCCGACAGAGATGGGAATACCAGACCACCTAACCTGCCTCTTGAGAAATCTGTATGCAGATCAGGAAGCAACAGTTAGAACTGGACATGGAACAACTGGTTCCAAATAGGAAAAGGAGTACGTCAAGGCTGTATATTGTCACCCTGCTTATTTAACTTATATGCAGAGTACATCATGAGAAACGCTGGACTGGAAGAAAGCTGGAATCAAGATTGCCGGGAGAAATATCAGTCACCTCAGATATGCAGATGACACCACCCTTATGGCAGAAAGTGAAGAGGAGCTAAAAAGCCTCTTGATGAAAGTGAAAGAGGAGAGTGAAAAAGTTGGCTTAAAGCTCAACATTCAGAAAACGAAGATCATGGAATCTGGTCCCATCACTTCATGGGAAATAGATGGGGAAACAGTAGAAACAGTGTCAGATTTTATTTTGGGGGGCTCCAAAATCACTGCAGATGATGACTGCAGCCATGAACTTAAAAGACGCTTACTCCTTGGAAGAAAAGTTATGACCAACCTAGATAGTATATTCAAAAGCAGAGACATTACTTTGCCGACTAAGGTCTGTCTAGTCAAGGCTAGGTTTTCCCTGTGGTCATGTATGGATGTGAGAGTTGGACTGTGAAGAAGGCTGGGCACCAAAGAATTGATGCTTTTGAACTGTGGTGTTGGAGAAGACTCTTGAGAGTCCCTTGGACTGCAAGGAGATCCAACCAGTCCATTCTGAAGGAGATCAGCTGTAGGATTTCTTTGGAAAGACTGATGCTGAAGCTGAAGCACCAGTACTTTGGCCACCTCATGCGAAGAGTTGACTCATTGGAAAAGACTCTGATGCTCAGAAGCATTGGGGGCAGGAGGAGAAGGGGACGACAGAGGATGAGATGGCTGGGTGGCATCACTCACTCGATGAACGTGAGTCTGAGTGAACTCTGGGAATTGGTGATGGACAGGGAGGCCTTGTGGGCTGCGATTCATGGGGTCACAAAGAGTCGGACACTACTGATCGACAGAACTGAACTGAACTGAGTAATTTTTTAAACTCAGTATGAGATTTTGACTTGGAATTTTCTGATTCTAGAGATCAATCTGGGAAAAATTGACATCTTCACAGTTTTGAGTCTTCTGATCCATGGACACAGTATACCTCTGTATTATTTTTAAATATTTCTTAGTTTTCCTCAATATTGTTCTATTAATATACAGAGTATACAAGTAATTTATATATTTTGTCAGATTTATCCTTAGTATATCATACTTTTGATGCTATTATAGACAGTTTTGTATTGTTAATTATCATTTTCTAATTCTAAATTGCTTTTGTAGAGAAATATAATTTATTTTTGGATGTCGATCTTAAATCCTCCAACCTTGCTTAACTTATTTAGTAGTTCTAGTTAACTTTTTGTATATTCATCAGTTTTTACAAAATAATCCTATTTTCAGTGATCCATTGATTATATGGAGCTGTCTTGTTTTTCAGCCTTAACGTGCCTTCTCAGTAGGGTAGGCACAGTTCATTCCTAATGCCCTTCAACAGAGTGTTTATATCCCTTTAAATTAGTGTTTTCACTTTCTTCTGAAAAATACCCAGAAGTGGAATTTCTCATCATAAGGCAGTTTTATTTGTATTTTATTTATTTATTTATTATTATTTTTTTTTTGAGAAAGCTTCATACTGTTTTCCATAGTGGCTATATCAATTTACAGTCCCACCAACAGTGTTTAAGGGATCCATCTCCTTTATATTCTCACCAACACTTGTTCTTTGTTGTCATTTTGATAATGTCCCTGGGGGCTCAGAGGTTAAAGAGTCTGCCTCCAATGTGAGAGACCCGGGTTTGATCCCTGGGTCAGGAAGATCCCCTGGAGAATGAAATGGCAACCCACTCCAGTATTCTTGCCTGGAGAATCCCGTGGATGGAGGAGCCTGGTTGGCTACAGTACACGGGGTCGCAAAGAGTCAGACACGACTGAGCGACTTCACTCACTCACTCACTCATTTGACAGTTAGGTGTTATCTCCTTATGGTTTCAGTTTGCGTTTTCCCTGAGGATGAGTGATGTTGAGCTTCTTTCCATGTACCTGTTGGCCATCGGTATGTCTTCTTTCAAAAAATGTCTATTCAGGTCTTCTGCCGTTTTTGCAATCAGTTTTTTTTTTTTTTTTTTAGGGGGGCTGGATATAGAGTTGTATGCAGATGACACCACCCTATGGCAGAAAGTGAAGAGGAGCTAAAAAGCTTCTTGATGAAAGTGAAAGTGGAGAGTGAAAAAGTTGGCTTAAAGCTCAACATTCAGAAAACGAAGATCATGGCATCCGGTCCCATCACTTCATGGGAAATAGATGGGGAAACAGTGGAAACAGTGTCAGACTTTATTTTTTGGGACTCCAAAATCACTGCAGATGGTGTCTGTAGCCATGAAATTAAAAGACGCTTACTCCTTGGAAGAAAAGTTATGACCAACCTAGACAGCATATTCAAAAGCAGAGACATTACTTTGCCGACTAAGGTCCGTCTAGTCAAGGCTATGGTTTTTCCTGTGGTCATGTATGGATGTGAGAGTTGGACTGTGAAGAAGGCTGAGCGTCAAAGAATTGATGCTTTTGAACTTTGGTGTTGGAGAAAGCTAAAAGCTTCTTGATGAAAGTGAAAGTGGAGAGTGAAAAAGTTGGCTTAAAGCTCAACATTCAGAAAACGAAGATCATGGCATCCGGTCCCATCACTTCATGGGAAATAGATGGGGAAACAGTGGAAACAGTGTCAGACTTTATTTTTTGGGACTCCAAAATCACTGCAGATGGTGTCTGTAGCCATGAAATTAAAAGACGCTTACTCCTTGGAAGAAAAGTTATGACCAACCTAGACAGCATATTCAAAAGCAGAGACATTACTTTGCCGACTAAGGTCCGTCTAGTCAAGGCTGTGGTTTTTCCTGTGGTCATGTATGGATGTGAGAGTTGGACTGTAAAGAAAGCTGAGCACCGAAGAACTGATGCTTTTGAAGTGTGGTGTTGGAGAAGACTCTTGAGAGTCCCTTGGACTACAAGGATATCCAACCAGTCTATTCTGAAGGAGATCAACCCTGAGACTTCTTTGGGAGGACTGATGCTAAAGCTGAAACTCCAGTACTTTGGCCCCCTCATGCAAAGAGTTGACTCATTGGAAAAGACTCTGATGCTGGGAGGGATTGGGGGCAGGAGGAGAAGGGGACGACAGAAGATGAGATGGCTGGATGGAATCACTGACTCTATGGACATGAATCTGGAGTTGGTGATGGACAGGGAGGCCTGGCGTGCTGTGATTCATGGGGTCACAAAGAGTAGGACACACTGAACGACTGAACTGAACTGAACTGAGTTGCATGTGTTGGTTATATATTTTGGTTATTAACACTTTATTGGTCACATCATTTGCAAGTCTCTTAAGCACCTATGATATGAACTTATTAACATCATGCTCACTTTAAAGGAGAAATGCTTAAAGGAATCCTGTTGCTTTTCACAAAGAATATAATGAAGCGTGCACTCAAAGCAGAGGGAATAAGTTGATTCCTAACATACTGCTGCCACTTGATGACACAATGGTGAAGAAGACAGGACTTTGGATGAGACCTCATAAGACACCTGAAAAGGCTTTAGTCATCTATAAGTGTCTGATTTTTTTTTTTTTTTTTTTACAGAGGGAATAAGTTGATTCCTAACATACTGCTGCCACTTGATGACACAATGGTGAAGAAGACAGGACTTTGGATGAGACCTCATAAGACACCTGAAAAGGCTTTAGTCATCTATAAGTGTCTGATTTTTTTTTTTTTTTTTTTTACTGCTGTGGAGAAAAGACAAAGAAAATTAAAGTTATATCAAAATAGAAGTTTTTTAGTTGGACTTTTTTTTTTTTTAATTCTAGGAAGTCAGGCTAATTCTTTAAGCACAAATGTCTTTTAAAGATCTCTTATATTTTTCTTTTCAGAGATAACTTTCCAAATCATGGTAAAAAACATTTCTTACTGTAGCTGGAAGAAAAAATTCATTCTACCTATACTGAAATTTCTGTCTTTTTTAAAAAAGGCATGAAACTGATTAGATTTTAAGCAGCTCTATTTTCTCTCTCAATGAACCCTTAACTTCACTTATACAATACAAACCTAGGCTACTTCTTAATCTTTAGGTCATATTCTATATTATTCATAGGATGTGAAAATGGAAACTTTATAACTAATAAGACATATGCTTGTTTAAATGTTCTCTTTTAAGTTTTGAAAATGAGGCTTTAGAATATTTCTGAGAAGAGTAATAGTTCCAGGCTTATTAAACAGGTCTCCTGAAGATAGACCTGGTTTACAATCAGATTTCAAGTCGAGCAAAGGCCTTGCTATTTTTAGGGTCCTTCATCCCACTAAAGTGATAGGAATGGAAGCTGAAGGAAACCCTATGGAAAGATCAGGAGCTGCTCCTCACAGACGTGAGCACCCAGAAAGTTGAACTAACTCTAAAAGTTTATTATAAATGAATGGTCATGTTTGGGAGCATCCTATAAAGCTTTTTATTCCAATTTCTGGTACAGATCTTAAATCTTGAAGACTACATTCTTTTTTCTGGTATATGTTATGACTGATTTACCAGGTTAGACATGACATAATGTTGCTGATGAAGTAGATCATCTTCTTAGATATAGTTTGTGTTTCTATGTTCTCTGTGTATTGCTCTAACAGAGACGCAAGTGGTCATTTTTGTCTTGCCAACAATATTGTGGCTGATCAAGAAAGCTGAAGGCTCATTTCCTTGTGAATTCCAGAACTCATACTGGATTAATTCTTGATATCATCTTGTTGCTGTTTAGTTGCTAAGTCATGTTCAACTTTTTGTGACCTCATGAACTACAGCACACCAAGCTTCCCTGTCCCTCATGATCTTAAGGAGCTTGCTCAAATTCATGTACAATGAGTCAGTGATGCTTTCTAACCTCCTAATTCTATGTTGCCCTCTTCTCCTTTTGCTTTCAATCTTTACCAGCATCAGGGCCTTTTCCAGTGTGTCAGCTGTTTGCATCAGGTGGCCAAATTATTGGAGCTTCAGCTTCAGCATCAGTCCTTCCAATGAATGTTCAGGGTTAATTTCTTTAGGGTTGACTGGTTTGATCTCCTTGCAGTCCAAGGGACTCTCAAGCATCTTCTCCAACACCATTATTCAAAAAGCATCAATTTTTCAGCTGTCAGCCTTCTTTATGGTCCAAGTCTCACATCCGTACATGACTACTGGAAAAATCATAGCTTTAGCTATATGGACCTTTGTTGGCAAAGTGATGTCTGTACTTTTTAATATGCTGTTGCTGTCTAGGTTTGTCATAGCTTTTCTTCCAAAGAGCTAATGTCTTTTAATTCATGTCTGTAGTCACTGTCCTGCAGTGATTTTGGAGCCCAAGAAAATAAAGTCTGTCACTGTTTCCATTTTTCCCCATATATTTGCCATGACTCCAGCTTGAACATCATCCAGCCTGACATTTTGCATGATGTACTCTGCATATAAGTTAAACAAAAGTGACAATATACAGCCTTGATGCACTCCTTTCCCAATTTTGAACCAGTCTGCTGTTCTTTGTCCTATTTTAACTGTTGCTTCTTGACCTGAATAGAAGTTTCTCTTGAGACTATAAGGTCATCTGATAGCCCCCATTTCTTTAAGAATTTTCCACAGTTTGTTGTGATCCATACAGTCAGAGGCTTCCACATAGTCAATGAAGCAGAAGTAGATGTTTTCCTGGAATTCCTTTGCTTTTTCTCTGATCCAGTGAATGTTGGCAATTTGATCTCTGGTTCCTCTGCCTTTTCTAATCCCAGCTTGTTCATCTGAAAGTTCTTGTTTCACATACTGCTGAAGCATAGCTTGAAGGATTTTGAACAAAACCTCACCAGCATGTGAAATGAGCGTAGTTGTCTGATAGTTTGAACATTCTTTGGCATCACCCTTCTTTGGGATTGGAATGAAAACTGACCTTTTCTAGTCCTGTGGCCACTGCTGAGTTTTTAAAATTTGCTAACATATTGATGTAGCACTTTAACAGCATCAAGTTTTAGGAATTTAAATAGCTCAGCTGGAATTCCATTACCTCCAATATCTTTGTTCATAGTAATTCTTTCAAAGACCCACTTGACTTCACACTTGAGGATGTCTGACTCTAGGTGAGTGACCACACCATCGTGGTTATCTGGATCAATAAGACCTTTTTTGTATAATTCTGTGTATTTGTACCACCTTTCTTAATCTCTTCTGCCTCTATTAGGTCCTTACTGTTTCTGTCCATCGTACCCATCCTTGGATGAAATATTATCTTGATAGCTCTGATTTTTTGGAAGAGATTGCTATCTTTCCCTTACTATTGTTTTCCTCTATTTTTTTGCATTGTCACTTAAGAAGGCCTTCTTATATTTCCTTGCTATTCTTTGCATCTCCTCATTCAGTTGAATGCATCTTTCCCTTTCTCCCTTGCTTCCTGCTTCTCTTCTTTCCTTACTATTTTGTAAAGCCTCCTCAGACAAACACTTTGTCTTCTTACATTTCTTTTTTGGGGGGATGGTTTTGGTCACTGTCTTGTACAATGTTATGAACCTCTGCTATAGTTCTTCAGGCACTCTACCTATCAGATCTAATCCCTTAAATCTAGTTGTTACCTCTACTGTATAATCATAAGGGATTTGATTTAGGTCATACCTGAATGGCCTAGTGTTTTTCTCTACTTTCTTCAATTTAAGTCTGAATTTTATATTAAAGAACTGATGATCTGAGCTACAATTGGCTCCAAATCTTGTTGTAGGCTGACTGTATACAGCTTTTTTATCTTTGACTGCAAAGAAAGAAATCAATCTGATTTTGTTATTGACCAATTGGTGATGTCCATGTGTAGAGTCGTCTCTTGTGTTGTTGGAAAAGGGTGTTTGCTATGACCAATGTGTTCTCTTGACAAAGCTTGGTTAGGCTTTGCCCTGCTTTATTTATACTCCAAAGCCAAACTTGCTTGTTACTCCAGGTATCCTTTTACTTTGCATTACAATCCCCTATGATGAAAAGTGTGTCTTTGTGTGTGTGTGTGTGTGTGTGTTAATTCTAGAAAGTCTTGTAGGTCTTCATGGAACAATTCAACTTCAGCTTCTTTGGCATCAGTGATTGGGACATAGACTTGGGTTACACTGATATTGAATGGTTTGCCTTGGAAATGAACCAAGATAATTCAGTCATTTTTGATTTTGTACCCAAGTAATGCATTTTGGACTCTTTATTGACTATGAGGGCTACTCCATCTCTTCTAAGGGATTCTTGCCCATAGTAGTAGAGGTAATGGGCCTCTGCAGTAAATTTGTCCTTTCCCATCCATTTTAGTTCATTGATTCCTAAGAGGGCTCCCCTTGTGGCTCAGCTGGTAAAGAATAGATGTCAACATTCATTCTTGCCATCTTTTGCTTAACCACATCCAATTTACCTTGATTCCTGGACCTAAATTTCCAAGTTCCTATGCATATCATCTACATATATGCAATTAATATAGGATCAACCCTGATGTATGGAATAGTCAATTTTTTTTTATTATTCACTTATGCTTGAATCCCAACATGATGAGAATCGAAGAATGCAGGAATATCATGTTGGTACATCATCAATTCACCTCACTCCTAATTTTGCATACTGACATTTTTGTTCTTGAGTGCATGTTTATAAACCCTCATTTTTAAAAAATAAAGCTAAACATGGTTTTCTGAAAACCATTCCTTTCCTAGATTCTTACTCGAATGTATGAGCCTAATCTTGTGCCTTTCGACCTGCTGATACTCTACCTACAATTTGCTTCATAATAATGGTCATGCTGATGTTGCCTGCATTTCCCCTAGCCAGTCACACACCAAGGCATCTTAGCAAGATAACCCAGTATCCTGCATGTCCTCAGACATCAGCAACAGCTCAATTTTTTGTCTTAAACTGAAGGGAACAGGTAGAAATAAATGAAATTTTTCTCACTGGCCTATTATCAAGGCATAAGCTGCCCTTTCCCATTATTTTAAACCCCAGGGGAAAAAAATCATTTCTTTTCAAAAGGAAAAAGGAATGAGTAGAAAATAGAAAGTGATGATAAAAGAGAATTCCTAACCTCAGTCTCCTGAGTGTTGACCTCCTCTTCAGCTGTTGCTTCTATATCTGGAGCACCATCTCTCCTTGAATGTGAATTCCCCATTCAAGGACATATTACATCTGGCAAAGCACCAAGGACGGGACAGGTATTGAACAATTTCTACAACATACTGATGTAATGTTCATTAAACTACATATATTAGTAATTGCTTCTAAAATTTTGCTTTCAATTTCAGATCAATGAGTTGCCTAATAGCTCCTAAGGTATATGGCCAAGATGATGGCTCAGTCCCAAAGAGCCAGGTAAATTATTTTTACTGTCATAAAGTCAAGATAGATATTAGATACATCTTCACATCAGATTTTTGGGGAAAGACTTGATTGCTGCTAAGCAGCTTTTACTAAATTTCCTGAAGGTGAAAAACTTTAGAGTTTTCTTAAAAGCTGAAGGATACTCATGAAGATTGACAACTGTGAGTCTCCTCAATACATATTTGAAAGAAATTCTGTATGGGAAACAATCCATTTTCTTTTCCACATATTCTTTCATTTGATATATATTCAGAAAACTTCTGCTGTCAATCGGAAGTTAAATATGGATTTGTAAATAATGCGTGCTTAGCATTTTCCTATCAGACATAGCAAAATGGCAAAATGCATTTTCTTTTTTAAGAATCTTCAAATTTATTAAATCAAAAATTGATATAGGAAAATAGTAAAAAAAAAAAAAAAGTAGCCAAACAATAACCGTTCACAGTTAACAACTTCAGTTTCATTCTTTGACTTTTTAATTATTATACATACGTACATTCAAACATATATACACATATACACACATATGATGTTTTGTTTATTTCTTAGCCTTATAAAAAGATTTTATTATGCCCAGTCTTCTGAGACTTACCTGAGAGCCTGAGATTCATCCACAATTTTGCTTCTGGCTAGTTATTCCATTTTACTGAATAAGTTATGTATCTATTCTGATAATGGACATGTGGGTTGTTTCTGTTTTTTCCTTCAAGATTAAAACCACTACTATTGTACATTTTATGTGCAGATATTTTGTCTTTATTACCTAGGAATGGAATCACTGGGTTTTATTTATTCCCTTATCAGCTTACAATGTTTATAACATTGTATAGGAGGTGATGATTAAAACCTTCCCCAAGAAAAAGAAATGTAAGAAGGCAAAGTGATTGTCTGAGGAGGCCTTACAAATAACTGAGGAAAGAAGAGAAATGAAAAGCAAAGGATAAAGGGAAAGATACCCAACTGAATGCAGTATTCCAAAGAATAGCAAAGAGAGATAAGAGAGCCTTCTTAAGTGAACAATGCAAAGAGAGAAAAACATAGAATGGGAAGGACTAGAGATCTCAAGAAAACTGGAGATATCAAGGGAACATTTCATGCAAAGATAGGCATAATAAAGGACAAAAATGGCAAGGACATTCTGTTAGCTTCTGCTAACAGAAGCAGAAGAGATTAAGAAAAGGTGGCAAGAATACACAGAAAAGCTGTACAAAAAAGCTCTTAATGACCCATTTAACCATGATGATGTGGTCTCTCACCTAGAGCCAGACATGTTGGAGTATGAAGTCAAGTGGGCCTTAAGAAGCATCACAACGAACAAAGGTAGTGGAAGTAATGAATTTCCAGCTGAGCTATTTCAAATCCTAAAAGATGATGCTGTGAAAGTGCACTCAACATGCCAGCAAATTTGGAAAACTCAGCAGTGGCCACAGGACTGGAAAAGGTCAATTTTCATTCCAATCCCAAAGAAAGGCATTGCCAAAGAATGTTCAAACTACCGCACAGTTGCACTCATGTGATATGCTAGCAAGAATATGCTCAAAATTCTCCAAGCTTGACTTCAGCAGTATGTGAACCAAGAACTTCCAGATGTACAAGCTGGATTTAGAAAAGGCAGAGGAACCAGAGATCAAATTGCCATCTGCTGGATCATAGAAAAAGCAAGGGAATTCCAAAAATATATATATATATACTTCTGCTTCATTGACTACACTAGAGCCTTTGTCTGTGTAGATCACAACAAACTGTGGAATAGTCTTAAAGATATGGGAATACCAGATCCCTTTACCTGCCTCCTGAGAAACCTGTATGCTGATTAAGAAGCAAACATTAGAAATGGATATGGAACAACGGACTGGTTCCAAATTGGGAAACGAGTACGTGAAGGCTGTATATTTTCCCCCTACTTATTTAGCTTATATGCAGTGTACATAATGCAATATGTTAGTCTGGATGAACCACAAGCTGGAATCAAGATTGCCTGGACATAAGTATATCTATGGCTGATTCATGTTGACGTTTGACAGAAAACAACAAAATTCTGTAAAGCAATTATCCTTCAATAAAAGATAAATTAATTAAAAGAGAAAGATTGCCTGAAGAAATATCAACAACCTCAGATATGCAGATGATGCCACTTTAATGGCAGAAAGTCAAGAGGAACTAAAGAGCCTCTTGATAAAAAGGTGGAGGAGGAGAGTGAAAAACCTGGCTTAAACTCAACATGGATGATTCATGTTGAGGCTTAACAGTAAAAAACAAAATTCTGTAAAGCAATTATCCTTCATTTAAAAAATAAATTTAACATTTTAAAAAATGCTATAAAGTTTTCCAAACATTAAAAAATAAAAAGAAAGAAAACCTCAACCTTCAAAAAGCTAAGATCATGGCAAAATGGCATCTGGTCTTATTACTTCATAGATAGGACTATATAGATTGACAAATAGATTGGGAAAATGTGGAAACAGTGTTACATTTCATTTTCTTGGGCTCCAAAATCAATGTGGATGGTTACTGCAGCCGTGAAATTAAAAGACATTTCCTTTTGGAATAGCTGTGACAAACCTAGGCAGTTAATAAAAAGCTGAGACATCATTTTTGCCAATGAAATTCCATACCGTCAAACCTATGATTTTTCCAGTAGTCATGTATGGATGTGAGAGTTGGACCATAAAGAAGGCTGAGTGCCAAGGAATTGACACTTTCGAACTGTGGTCTTGGAGAAGACCCTTGAGAGTTCCTTGGATGTCAAGGAGATTAAACCAGTCATTCTTAAAGGAAATCAGTCCTGAATATTCATTGGAAGGACTGATGCTGAAGCTGAAGCTCCAATATTTTGGCCACCTGATGCGAAGAGCTGATTCATTGGAAAAGACCCTGATGCTGGGAAAATTTGAAGGCAAGAGGAGAAGAGAGCAACAGAGGATGAGATGGTTGGATGGCATTACCAAATTAATGGATATGAGTTTGAGCAAACTCAGAGAGATAATGATGGACAGAGAAGCCTGGTGTGCTGCTGTCTATGAGGTTGCTAAGAGTCAGACACGACTTAGTGACTGAACAACAATAACAACACCATCAGCTTCTACAATTCCTCCAGTAAAACTCTTCTCACTGAAGTTGTTAATGAGTTTCTTATTAAGGTATGCAGTGAGCATTTTTTTTCTATATCTCATATTACCAATATTATTGGCCCTGTCTCCTTTTGATATTCTTTTCTTTCTTGACTTTATATCATTTATTTTTTATTTTCTTTTGACCTCTCCTGTCAGTTTTGTTTCAATTACCTTAAAAGTGTTTCTTAATTTAGAGAGCTATCCTGCTATTAATTTTTAGAGGTTAGCATCTATTCTGGTTATTTATTGTTGTGTAACAAACATTTTTAAAAGCTAAATAGAGATCTGTCTATCTATCTACCTATACTTACATGAAGATATATTTTATATCTCCAGTTGTATTTTGTATTAATATATAGTATATATGTGAATATATCTGAATATATCTATACCTATATGAAGTTAATATAGAAAGTTTAAATTTTATTTTTCATTGAAATATATTAATAGATGGCATATGTTTGTTTTGGATGTACTACATAGTGATTTTACATCTGTATACATTATGAAATGATCACTATGATTAGTCTAGTAATCACCTGTCCCCATACAGAGTTATTGCAAAGTTATTGGCCATATTTCTTATGCTCTATATTGTATCTCAGGACTTATTATGAAGGTCTGAACCTCTGAATTCCCCTTCACCTATTTTACAAACCCCCCAAACTCCTTCCTTCAGGTAGCCACTTGTTTGTTCTCTGTATCTGTGAATTTGTTTTTGTTTTGTTTTATTTTTTTCCTTAGATTCCACATGTAAGTGATATCATGCAGTATTTGTCTGACATTTCACTCAGCCCTCTAGATTCATTCATATTGTCACAAGTGGCAAGTTTTCATCTTTTTATTGCTAAGTAATATATCATTGTATATATAGGTATGTTGTAAGTCAAAATTTTAGGCAGTGCTTGACTTGGTAATTTTTCTGCTGTACATTGGCTGGAGTCACTTGGTAGTGAATAACTGAGTAGAGTCTGGTGGGTCTAGAGTCCACCAATTAGTAGAGCTTTTTTACTCAAATGCCTGACTTTTTCATGGGAATGGCAGCAGGCTGACTCAGCCAGGCCTTTCCCCTTCAGGACCTCCCCATGTGATCTCTCAAGCAGAGGAATGGACTTCTTATCTGATGGCTCAGGGTTCAAAGAAACTAAGGAAGAATCTGCTCATCATTGATGATTAATACCCGTCTTCTTGACTGGGCTAAGGAATGCCCAGTAAATGGTAAAACATTATTTCTGGATATGTTTGTGAAAGTATTACAGGAAGAAACTAGCATTTAAATTCTGAGTAAAGTAGGTATGCCTTCGTGGTGTGAGTGGGCATCATCCAATCTATTGAGGGCCTGAGTATGACAAAAAAGATGAAGGAAGGGTAAACTGCTGTCTCTGGTTGCACTGGGACATCCGTCTTCTCCTTGGACACTGATGCTCCTGGTTCTCAAACCTTTGGCTTGAAACTGGAACTTATACCACTGGCCCCTCTGATTCTCAGATCTTCAGGTTTCTACAGAATCTGCATCACTGGCCCTGGCATGTTCTGAGACATTTTAGTCTCCATAATCATGAGTTGATTCTGCATGATAAATCCCTCTGTATTTGAAGATATCTTATTGGTGGTGTGTCTCTGGATAACCCTAATATATCACCCTCTTAAAGACTAGGCTAGAAATTGGCTTTGTGTTTCTTCTGGTGTACCCTATTGGTCAAAACTACCTAATGGGTAAAACATGTCTTCTCATCGTTGCTTTAATTTTTATATGCTTAACTATTATTCTGAGTTTCCTTTAATATGCCTATTTACCATTAGCTTTTCTTCTTCAGAGATTTGGCTGTTTGAATAATTTGTCTATTTTTTTTTTTTTTTTAATTTTGGCTTAACTGGTCCTCTATTGTGGTACATGGACTTTTCATTGCAGCATGGGGGCTTCTCTAGTTGTGGTATGCAGGCTCAGTTGCCCTGTGGCATGTGGGATCTTAGTTCCCTGAGCAGGGATTGAACCTGCATCTCTAATACTTTTATTTTTTTACTAAGTTTAAAAAATTTTTCATATATCCTTGCCTATTTAGAGATATTAATTCTTTGCTTAGTATATGTTTTAAAAATATTTTCTTCCTACTTGTAACAACTTTTGTTCAGTTTATGGTATAATATAAAAAATATTGGTATAGTCAAATTTGTTCAATTCCTCCCTTAATAGCTTTTGAGTTCCCTGTCTTGCTTAGAAAGAATTATATAAAGATTTGTGGCAACACAGTTTGCTAATAGCTGTATAAAATAAACACACCTTCTATAATGTTCTTTAAAGTAAATAAAATTATCATAAACATGTCTCCCTATTGAATTCAGTTTAGAAAAACTCTATTATAATGATATATGGACACTAACTTGAAGGATTGATTAGCACAACAAGCAGAAGCCTTTCCATGAACCAGGCTTTGAAAGAGATGTTGTTATCCCCTAGGACTTTCATTTAAAGCAGACTCCCAGCAGCCATGTGTCTTTCTCTGTGTTTGGGTGACGTGGAGGCAGGAGGAAAAGCCTCTTTCCTTTTTTCTCAGCTTACTTAATGTTGGCAGATCTTTGTCTCCAGTCCTCTGGGAGAAGTCCGTTCAAAGTCTGTGCTTCTCTCTTCTTATATGCTAACTTCACACTATCTTTAGATATTCTTGATTTCACTTCTACTGAAGTCTGTCCCCTCCCCAGTCTGCCTCTGCTTCAGGTCAGCATCTGTAGCCTTCTGCTTATGCCACTCATGAGTTTCTAGTTTGGGCTCAAGTCAGTCTTTCTGCCTATGCTGTAGCTCCTGTAGCTGGTGGTCATTGTTGGCAACTCAAGGCTTTGGGTTCCTTTGAGTCCGCTCTGATTGAACAGCACAAAAAGTGAATGAGAGGCCAGCTTAAGGCTAAGGACAAATGCAATTACACGTAGTTACTTCTCCTTTTTGTTAAACTATGTTAGTTCTCAGGAGTCAGAAATGGAGTTTTTTACAAAACTCTCTTCCTGGCCATAACTCAGTGAACGTGTTCACTGACCATCCCTTCTTGTAATCCCTATCCCTTGTCTAGGGCACAAGATTACTTTTTTTCTCTTCTAAGTGGTCCCAGTCAGGCCAGCAATAGAGAGCCCTCATGGTATGATGGTTGAAGTCAAATGAACCTGGGACCTAATCTCAGCTCTGCTGCTTATTAGAGTAAGGTTATTAACCTTCTTTGATGCCTATGAAATATTAACATGAATCTTATGTTGTAAGATTGCATTCAGGATTATTGATAATGCATGAAAATTCATCAAGAACAACTCTTGACTCATTATCAATTGTTCAGCAAAATGGTAAGTTTATTGTACTGTATTTCTTTAGAGTATCTTAGTCCAGACATAGGGACTTGTCTATGTTTTTTAATAGTTATTCTCAAAGGCTTTTCTGAATGATAAAGTATCTCTAGGGTGTATCGGCACCATCTCAGCACTCCCAGAGTGGAAGCATGTTTGAAAAGATTCAAACAGTATTCCAGTTCAGTTCAGTTCTGTCTCTCAGTCATGTCCAACTCTTTGCAACCCCATGAACCACAGCACGCCAGGCCTCCCTGTCCATCACCAACTCATGGAGTCCACCCAAACCCATGTCCATTGAGTCGGTAATGTCATCCAACCATCTCATCCTCTGTCGTCCCCTTCTCCTCCTGTGGAAACGGTATTCCAGAGCCATGTTAATTTCTACATTTTGTATCTTATATTTTTCTCATTGGTCTGCATCACTGAAGATAGATATGCTTTATATTAATGAAGATAAATGTGTTTTAACTTATTCCACTATAGAACTTGTACATTTACCTGAATCTAGAAATAGTAAAAATCCCAAGATGTTTATAGGCTTTCTTGTGACTTAAATCTTATGTTTATGGGTGAGATTTTAAGTAGGACAGACATAATTAGTTGAACTTCAAATTATAAGTTAAGACCCTCAGATCTGAAGCTTGAAATTCCTAGTCAAATTTTAATACAGAATCCTATACTGAAACTATCATTAGACCAAGTGTGAAAAGAGAAAATAAATTATCAAAGGTAATTTATTAAAACATCTCTAACGTGTCTCATTTCTTTGTAAGATGCTTATACCTCTTTGTCCAAGATCAATTTCCAAATGTTGCATCCCTAAAAAGTTCAAAAATCAAACGAAAAATATTTTATCTATCACTTATCTGAGCCCTCCACATAGGCATAGCTAGATCCTATCTCTGTTTTTCCCAGGAAACACTCTCAAATGTTACAGCAAAGATATTTAGCTAGTTTCCTGTTATCCTTACACTCTGGCCTGTACAAGTCTAATCATTTTATTTTAATTGCTTGATCCTTAACTGTAATTAATACTACCAGCTGTGCCCTCTCCTGGGCTTTCTTGACATAGTTTAGCCCATATGAACACTAATTAGAGATACTGGGATTGATCACATTACCTCTCCTATACAGTTTCTGCCATTGACATGATCAGTTGTTGCATATAAATGTCTCATTTCACATAAAGGGTAGAGGGAGCTTGCTCCACTGTTTCTTGTTATAGGAGTAAAATTCCCAGCCTGAATGATCTGACAAATCTAATAGGCTCAATGAAGAACATTTCTAGCATTTATGCACAGTTCATGCCATTGTTTTCTCCCAACATTGCCTGAATGTTATATATCCTTACTAATTTTGAATTGGTTAGCAATTTCATGAATTTTTTTTTTTGTCTTAGTTTCACAGTCTCCATGTTACCTTAGTGCCTTAATGTTTTGATTTCTCACAATTTTCTCATATATTGCAGTCTCCCTTGCATTTAGGCCCACTTTTAGGAAATTCAGAAAATTCTAACTTGAGATCTAAGCTGCAGAGGTTGTTTATTCTATTCATTGTAATCTGCCCTCTGCATACTGAGCAACTTACTCACTACTGGTTGAAATATGATTGTGTAACTCCTTCATGTATGTCACCAGATTTTAGTCACTCGATGTGTAGAGGCGAAATTACCATGAATAGATTCAACATCCTCTATTAGCTGAAAGCTCCCACCCCAAACTATAGCTATCGAGTGTTTGTTTTTTTTTTTTCACAGAGAGAAAAGTATACAGAAATTCAGGCAACAAAATGTTAATCTAAGAACACTGAAGCATTAAATTATTATAAATATAACCACAGTGTCATCATATTCCTAAAGTGACAGTCAAAACTGAATACTCATAAATGTCAAAAACAGGATTGATTTTTGCCATTATAATATCATTTATTTATCAGAGGATGCTCTTTATTATCTAGTAATCCTCAAGATGTCCTTTACTCAGCAGGACATCAGCAGATTTGTGGTTTTGATTTAGGAAACTTAGGACACCTGGAAGCAAAATCCTTTTGTGTATGTGTGTGAGTGTGTGAGTCCTTAGGCACAGAATGTGTATGAGTGTGTATGCACAGTCAGATTGCATTAAAAAAATTCTTTTACATGTTGGTTCAGAGAGTAAGAACAGAAATAATCTTGAAAATGGCCTCTTGTACAAAGGGACTATGAACACGGACATAATTTAATTACATATCTCAGAGCTTACTCTCTGCTATCATAAATAGGGTTCAGTAACCAAGACAAGGTAAATGCATTTGTATTCTCAAAAAGTGGCAGAAAACAGTATATTGGTTATTATTGGTTTTCATGAAATGACAAAAATTGCTTTCATAACTAAACTTCATATTACATCTGTTTGGTATCAACTATGAATTAAAGGCTTCATGCTTGTAGTTTTCATTGGACACCAGTAGATGGCAGATTTATTTACTTTAATATTAGGCCAGCTCTATCCTATTTCTTTTCTAATGAACAGGAAATTTTAAAATCTTGGATTTATCATCTGTTGATACTTTATGGACAGATTATAGCCTTATTCAGCTATAAAATTCACAGTAGTTTTTCACAAATGAATAGGTTGGAATATGATGATTAGTTTCTGCTTGGGAAATTGAAATAGATCAGATTTGTGCTTATAAGATACTTCTTGTCAATATGTTCTTGGGGGCAAGGTTCAGATGGAAGGGATTTTTTTTTTTAACCAAATAGTAATTCATGTAAGTTTCAGACAAGGAAATGAAATCAACAGAACACCTGAAGTCAAAGGATGAGAAAAATTGGACCAAGTGTCCAAATGGAAGTTGCGTGATCAAGAAGAGTTTGCAAGTCAAGAAAATTACAGACTAGAGCCTGAAAGTGAGAGTGAAAGTGAAGTCACTCAGTCGTGTCCAAGTCTTTGCAACCCCATGGACTGTAGCCCACCAGCCTCCTCCATCCATGGGATTCTCCAGGCAAGAATACTGGAGTGGGTTGCCATTTCCTTCTCCAGGGGATCTTCCTGACTCAGGGATTGAATCCAGGTCTCCTGCATTGCAGGCAGACTCTTTACCATCTGAACCATAAGGGAAGCCCTAAATAAGGTCAAATCTAGGTTCAAGACAGTTTAACCCTTAGTCTGTATACACTATATTAATTTCCTATTACCATTGTAACAAATAACTGCACATGGAGTTGTTTAAAACCACAAGAATATATTAAGTTCTGGAGGTCAGAAGTTCAGAATGGGTCTCACTGTGTCAGCAAGGCTGTGATCCTTTCAAGGGATAAGTTTATTTTCTTAGTTTTTAGAAGTTTTTAGAGGCTTTGAAATTCCTTGAATCAGGGCCACTTCCGTTTTCAAAGCCAGTAATGCTCTGTGGACTCTTCCTCAAAGTAGAGCACTGTGACTCTCAACAACTGCCTTCCTCTCTCCCTCTCATAACGACCCTTGTGATAACAATATACTCAATATTATCCTGGATAATACAGGATAAATCTTTCCATCACATGCTGGCTAATTAGAAGCCTTAATTACTCTAGTTCATCCTGAAACATTAATTACTGTTTCTATTTAGCAACCTATATCTACAGGTTCTGAGGATTATAGTATGGACATCTGTGGAGTCATTATTCTGCCTACCTTAGACATTGAGCCTTTTCCTCTCATTGCTGGCAGGATAGGCAAGCTTAAAATAGTCTGGATATATGGACTGAATATGTGTTGTTGTTCAGTCACTAAGTCGTTTCTGACTTTTGTGACCCCATTAACTAGAGCATGCCGGCGTCCCTGTCCTTCACTGTTTTCTGGAGTTTGCTCAGTCATTTTCATTGAGTCAGTGATGCCATCCAGCCATCTCATTCTCTGTCATCCCCTTCTACCCCTGCCCTCAATCTTTCCCAGAATCAGTGTCTTTTCCAATGAGTTGGCCCTTTGCATCGAGTGGCCAAAGTATTGGAACTTCGGCATCAGTCCTTCCAGTGACTATTCTGGGTTGATTTCCTTTAGGATGGACTGGTGTGATCTCTTTGCTGTCCAAGTGACTTTTCGAGAGTCCTTTCCAGCACCATAGTTCAAAAGCATATGTATAACCTTGCAAAATTCATATGCTGAAATCCTAACTGCCAATGTAATGGTATTAGGATGTGGGACCTTTTGAAGGTAATTAGATCATGAGGGTGGAACCCTCATGAATGGGATTAGTTCTCTTCTAAAAGAGACCCAAGAGAGAGCTCTAATTCATTTCTCACCATGTAAGGAGGGCAGAGCTAGAGGACAGCAGTCTGAGACCTAGAAGAGGGCCCTCACCAGATCCTAACCATGGTGGTACCCTGATCTTGGACTTCCAGCATCCAAAATTATGAGAAAGAAAAGTCTATTGTTTATAAGCTACCCAGAAAGGAAATGGCAACCCACTCCAGTACTCTTGCTTGGAAAAGTCCATGGACAGAGGAGCCTGATATGGGGTTGCAAAGAGTTGGACATGACTGAGCGACTTTACTTTCACTTCTCTTTTTCATATGGTATTTCACTAAAGTAGCCAAAATGACTGAGACAGATTGTAAAAGACAGATTGGACCAAATAAACATACAATTCTGTGGTTACCTCTGGTTTATATAACTTAAAGTCTAATTCTCTGCACAATGATAACAACTGGAGTTAAGGAGACTGGGTTGGGATCACTTTCCTTGTTGTGAGTTGTTTAATTAGCAAGCACAAACTTTTTGTGATTCTCTTTCATTCTTTTGAATAAGAAGCATCTTTTCAACAGTTTTTCATACTATAATGATATCTTGGATGTATTGTTTCCCTTGAAGTAAAAGAAAATAATTATGACTTTGCTTATAATTTACTTATTTATTCAAATTGAGAGACTCTTTGTGCCATTTCCTGTGTTGACATTTAGAACCTCAACTCTGATTTTGCTAATATATTCACTCAGATCATTGTGACATTCATAAAGTTCTAATAGCTAAGAAGCCTTATCAAATAAAATTCTTGTCAATTAATAGACAATTGATCAAAAATTATCTCAGGGCTCATGGACATCCTGTATTTTTAATGGTTTTCAAACTTATTTCTACAACAGAATTATCTGGAGAGCTTTAAGAAATAATAAATATGGAGTTCACACCAACCAATTAAGTTAAAATCCCTGGAGAAGAGGCCTAACTGTTAGTATTATTTGAAAGCTCCCCAGGTATTCTGAATGTGCAGCCACAGTTAAGAACTTCTCTTTCTAGGGGTGTTTTTTTTTTTTTTTTTTGGTCCCTATTTTTTATTCTTCTCTTGTCTGTCTTTCTTCCCCTGTACTCTGGGTTTGGCTGAAAGATTACCTTTTCCATGTAATAGAGAGAGTTAATTGGAAGCCTCTGTTTTTATTGAAGCTGCCAGGCTATATTTCCTGTAGAAAAACAAACTGGCTTATTCCTGACAGCAACTGCTTTACCTGTTTCTCTGAATCAATAGATAAATAAAGGTACAAACATATTAAAACAGATAACAGTTAAGGTTTCTCCACAGGCACCAAGAAGTTTTAAATTATTCCAGTGTTCTATATTTATTGATGATAATGTTTTTAACAAAGAGATGCTGAGTTATGATTACCATAAACCTCTGGCAAGTTTATTATTTCAAGTCCAAAGTATATGTTCAATTTGAGTCTTTTGCATTTATCTCTTTATCACTTGAAGCCAGCCATTTTTAAACTACTTGGAACTGGCTTCATAACTGTTTACTATTATGTACAATGTTTGAACATGAATAATGTTAAAGGCACCATGAGATGTCACAGGAATTAGATACCTCTTGTGTCATGGCACCTCGAATGCTATTCTACTTGCAGTGTTTTGTGTTTCACAAATGTCTGGTAGATTCTGTGCAGTGACATTATAGTACTGAATAACATCTTATTACAGGCTTGGAAGCAAAGGAAGTTAATTTATTTGCCTCATATGTGTGTAGTCAACAATGTAATTGTGCTTTTTCATGCCAATAGATTTTTGCCTTTCTTTGTATGTTAATGGATTTGGTCATTTAAAAATATATTTTTTCAATACATGTACATGTATGGCTGAGTCCCTTCACTGTTCACCTGAAAATATCACTACATTGTTAATTGGTTATACCTCAATAAAAAATAAAAATTTCAACATATATATATATATACATTGAATATATTACTACACAAGGTTGAACATTATATACAAAGCTTCCTCCTTTAAGGCTTATTGAATCTCCTGCTAATGGATAATTTCTCTCTATTTTTGTAATGGTGTTTCCAGAGTGAGAGCTTGGGCTGCATACATATGACAAATTTGTCTATATCTAGGCTTGTCCTGAATGCTCACTGAATCAGCCAACTGAGAGCTAATTTACATGTTAACTATGAATCTGAAGTACATGTGGACCTCCAGGACTAAGACATCAAACCTACAGTGAAAGAATGGTCTCTCCTTCATAGTAATATCCTCAGATGGGAATGGAGTCATCCTGAGGAAAGAGAGAGTTGAGGTATATTATGGTAGATGGAGAAACCAAGGTCTAATATATCTAACACATCCTATTCTAAGACACTGGGATTGTCTCCCAATCCCCACACTGGTGTCAAAGCAAAAATTGCACTGATAAATTTAGATAAGCAAGGAAGACTATTTCTGACTATTGTGACAGGGGCGAGACTAAACTCAACTACACTGAAACAAAAGATGAAGGGTTTTTGAGCACTTTAGTGATAGACTTCAGATTAAGTGTTAGTTGCTCGGTTGTGTCTGACTCTTTGCGACCCCATGGACTGTAGCCCACCAGGCTCCTCTGTCCAGGGAATTCTCCAGGCAAGGATACTGGATGGATAGCCATTCCCTTTTCCAAGGGATCTTCCTGACCCAGGGATCAAATCTAGGCAGATTCTTTACTATCTGAGCCACCAGAGAAGCCCTTTTGAGTACTGAAATGAGCTAATAGAAAAGTACTGATGGGCGTTTGGGAATAGTTTGATCAGTGAGATGTTGAACACATTGAGTTTTCTGGGTTTGCAAATATTTCTCTCTGCTATTACACCATCTGTGTTTGTTAATTGGCAGCCATCAAAGTTAGGCTCCCATTTCCCCACAGAGACTAGAAGACTGGGATGCCATATATTTCAGTGTTTACATTTCAAAGACATGTTTCCCAAGTCCTTGAGAAAGACATTAACTGGCAAGAGTCGAGGAGAAGAATTACATACATTTCAAAGCAGAAGAAAAAGAATTCACAATTTCAAATTCTCTAAAGTAGATGCACTAAGAAAAGGGAGGTCAGGGGCTTATAGTCAGGAAGAAATCTGTTTAAGGTTTAGTCAGGCTGAGGGCATGTTAGTCCATCTTTGACACAGGACAAGTGATGAAGTCTCAAGGATAGGTGACCTCAATAAAGACTGATTCAAATAAAAAGTTATGCTGTGAAATCTTCAGTAATAAAACAAAGATACGGGATAGAGCTAAAGCAGAAAGGGACATTTCTCAATGTCATGTTTGCACTGTAATCATTGAGGCAGAAAGAAGAAATTCTCTTTCAGGACTGAGGAGCAAGAGTCCAGGAAAGATCAATAGGAAGTTATGGCAGAGCTGACACCAGGCACCTAGAGTGACAACCATCGTGACAAGCCTAGAAAAACCACTGAATGTAATGGAAGATGGCAACTACTTCTCATGGACACTTGAGAGCACACCATGAATTGCTGTGGATCAAAGGAAGGTATTTGGAAATCTCTATGGTTTCAGTGACATTGATGAGAGAGGTGATGCTAAGTTTCCTTATTTTTCTTCTTCTGATTCTATGGTATCATTCAGATTGGTGTAATTTTTGGAGCAGTATATTATATTGAAAAATATATACTTATATACTATACTGACAAATAGTTTATTTATAAATATTATTCTAATAAAATTGCCTATTTCAGTTTTGCCACTTAAGTATAAGACCTCCTGGAGGAGGGAATGGCAACCCATCCAGTATCCTTGTTTGGAGAATCCCATGGAAAGAGGATCCTGGTTGAATACAGTCCTTGGAGTTGTAAAGAGTTGGACATGACTGAAGGGACTGAGCATGCATGTACACATGGAAACTTGAACAAGTTACTTAATTCCCTGTGTTTAGTTTTATTTTTTGTATGAAATAAAAACAAAGATAGTTATGCTCATTATTAGTGCAATAATTAAATGTATAAAAGCATAAAGCCCAGTACCTGGTACACGAAAAAACCACCTGCAAATATAAATCCCCTTTTTCTATTTATATTCCCATAAATGTACAGAGATGATAATGTATCAAACATATCCAATTATCTAATTACTCAAGAATTTAATTAATATAAAAATTTGCCCATAATATTTACTTTCCTTAGATGGTATTGATACATAGAAAGTTTAGAGACGTTTAGAAAGTTTAGAAAGTCTCCAAATTAAGATACCTGAACCCCTTGGACTCAATTAGTTGTATAATTCAGATGAAAAAGATACCGTATTTTCTTCACATAATGGCCTCAATTCTCTGAGATACTTTGCATGTTGAGACATAACTAGTGAGTCAGGAAAACTGGATAAAATGACTGCAATTTGCAATGAGAGTATAACTAAATTAATTCCAGTAACAAATTTTGACAAGAGGAAATTTCATCATGCAATAAAGAACTAATATATTTGCAAGAAATCTAACTTTTCTCATACTCACTGAAAGAATAAAGATACTATAGTGTATAAATTGAACATTACTAATTTTATTATGTATAACCTATAGATCACATATAAAATTATGTAATCTAAATCCATGCTTTACAAAGATTTCATGACATTAAAATAGCATTAATAAAAAGTTATATTACAAAGAGGGATAATTTTTATGCCTATCTGCAGTATATATGTATGTGGTATTGTGAGCTATGAACTGAATCTTACTGACTTTTTTGGCTCTCTCTACTAGGTATTTGAATTTTCCCTTCCATCCCTGGCTTTGTATAGCACCTGTTTCAGTGTAACTATTTTCATGAGTTTCTCTAGGTAATTGGCTTCATGTGATTATACTTTTCCCTGGCATCCACAGATACATATTAAATACTGCTATCTCAAATTTTTTTATCACACAGATGCAGGAAGATTATAAAAAATGACTGTGTTGAATCCTTGTGCCTTGAGCATTTCTTCTTTCAAAATTCTGTGTCTGAAAACCCACTTGCTTCTTTTTTGTCTACTAACACTCTATCCTCTTGAGAGTCCCTTGGACTGCAAGGAGATCCAACCAGTCCATTCTGAGGGAGATCAACCCTGGGATTTATTTGGAAGGAATGATGCTAAAACTGAAGCTCCAGTACTTTGGCCACCTTATGCGAAGAGTTGACTCATTGGAAAAGACCCTGATGCTGGGAGGGATTAGGGGCAGGAGGAGAAGGGGACGACAGAAGATGAGATGGCTGGATGGCATCACTCACTCGATGGATGTGAATCTGAGTGAACTCCTGGAGCTGGTGATGGACAGGGAGGCCTGGTGTGCTGCGATTCATGGGGTCTCAGAGAGTCGGACACGACTGCGTGACTGAACTGAACTGAACTGAACACTATCCTTGTGTTGTAGGCAGGAAGCTGTGATAATGTTAACTTACATGGCAAAAGGACCTTTGCAGATATAATTAAGGATAAGAACCTTGAGTTAGGGAGATTAGACCAGATTATTCAAGTGTATCCAATCTAATCTTACACGTTTTTAAGGTGGAAAGGTTTTCTGGGCTGAAGTCAGAGAAAGAGCATTGACCACTGAAGAACGATCAGAGAGAAGAGACATTTCTGGCTTTGGAGACAGAGGACAGGGATGTGGAAGACGGTGCTAAGGAATGCAGGCACCCTCTAGAAACTGAAAAAGGGAAGGAAACAGATTTTCTCTTGAGCCTCCAGAAGAGAATGTAGACTAGCTGACATCTTTATTTCAGCCCACTGAGATGGTGTTAGTGTTCTGACCTACAGAAATATAAAATAATGAGTTTGCATTGTTTTAAGCCACTAAGTTTGTAGTGATTTTGACAACAGCAGTAGAAAAATTGCACACTTACAACCGCACATATAGTCTACAATCTTGGTGCAAGTTGGTTGATAGGCATGGAAGGTGGGGGGAGGCTTTAAATATTCTGCTTTATAATTCAAATTTAAGGGCTGCCACTTTGCTGCAATTCCACTGAAAAGACTAACTTGAACAGCTCTCAAGACCTATTCTGGGCACATCTTCCTTTCCCCAGAACTATTCTTTGTACACAACATGCCTTATGTTTTGGGGTTGTTTCTAAAATCTTTCTGGTCATGCTGCTGTCTTTACATATTGCTGAGAATCTGCAGATTGTGTGGTTAACACCAGCTGCTTAACCTGCTCAGTCAACCTGTGATTTCTCATCACTCAACTCTTCCTAATTTAGCTGAGGGAGAGGAGATCTTAATTTTTTCCTGTTCTCCTTATTATTTCTGTTTATCGATAAAGGACGGAAATGGTCTGGACCTAACAGAAGCAGAAGATATTAAGAAGAGGTGGCACGAATACACAGAAGAACTGTACAAACAAGATCTTCATGACCAAGATAATCATGATGATAGTATGATCACTCACCTAGAGCCAGACATCCTGGAATGCGAAGTCAAGTGGGCCATAGAAAGCATCACTACGAACGAAGCTAGTGGAAGTGATGGAATTCCAGTTGAGCTATTCCAAATCCGAAAAGAGGATGTTGTGAAAGTGCTGCACTCAATATGCCAAGAAATTTGGGAAACTCAGCAGTGACCACAGGACTGGAAAAGGTCAGTTTTCATTGCAATCCCAAAGAAATGCAATGCCAAAAAATGCTCAAACTACCACACAATTACACTCATCTCACATGATACTAAAGTAATGCTCAAAATTCTCCAAGCCAGGCTTCAGCAAACGTGAACCGTGAACTTCCAGATGTTCAAGCTGGTTTTAGAAAAGGCAGAGGAACCAGAGATCAAATTGCAAACATCCACTGGATCATCAAAAAAGCAAGAGAGTTCCAGGAAAACATCTATTTCTGCTTTATTGACTATGCAAAACTTTGACTGTGTGGATCACAATAAACTGTGGAAAATTCTGAAAGAGATGGGAATACCAGACCGCCTGACCTGCCTCTTGAGAAACCTGTATGCAGGTCAGGAAGCAACAGTTAGAACTGGACATGGAACAACAGACTTGTTCCAAATAGGAAAAGGAGTACACGTCAAGGCTGTATATTGTCACCTTGCTTATTTAACTTATATGCAGTGTACATCATGAGAAACACTGGTCTGGTAGAAGCACAGCTAGAATCAAGATTTCTGGGAGAAATATCAATAACCTCAGATATGCAGATGACACCATCCTTAATGGCAGAAAGTGAAGAGGAACTAAAAAGCCCCTTGATGAAAGTGAAAGAGGAGAGTGAAAAAGTTGGCTTAAAGCTCAACATTCAGAAAACGAAGATCATGGCCTCTGGTCCCATCACTTCATGGGAAATGGACGCGGAAATGGTGGAAACAGTGTCAGACTTTTTTTTTTTTGGGCTCCAAGTCACTGCAGATGGTGATTGCAGCCATTAAATTAAAAAATGCTTACTCCTTGGAAGGAAAGTTATGATCAACCTAGATAGCATATTCAAAAGCAGAGACATTACTTTGCCAACAAAGGTCTCTCTAGTCAAGGCTGTGGTTTTTCCAGTAGTCATGTATGGATGTGAGAGTTGGACTGTGAAGAAACCTGAGTGCTGAAGAATTGATGCTTTTGAACTGTGATGTTGGAGAAGACTCTTGAGAGTCCCTTGAACTGCAAGGAGATCCAACCAGTCCATTCTAAAAGGAGATCAGTCCTGTGTGTTCTTTGGAAGGACTGATGCTAAAGCTGAAACTCCAATACTTTGGCCACCTCATGTGAGTGTTAACTCATTGGAAAAGACTTGATGCTGGGAGGGATTGGGGGGCAGGAGGAGAAGGGGATGACAGAGGATCAGATGGCTGGATGGCATCCCCGACTTGGTGGGCGCAAGTTTGAGTGAACTCTGGGAGTTGGTGATGGATAGGGAGGGAGGCCTGGCGTGCTGCAATTCATGGGGTTGCAAAGAGTCGGATACGACTGAGCGACTGAACTGAACAAAGTGATTGACTTTTGCGGCTATTTCCTCCAAATCAACCCTCAAACCTCTTCTGTTGTATATTAATTCCACAAGGACTGAGGGAAAGGAAGTGTCTGTTACTGGTTTACTATAGAAGGGCATGTTTCTTATTTTCTTTCTTCTGTGATATGGATATTTGTTTGTTTCTCCCCCCACCATTTTATCTTCCCAATTCCTGTTACACGAATCTTTCCTTTACAAGTTTACAGTATAGAACTAAAGAATGAATTTAGGTACATATACATACATACATGCCATCACTTCATGGCAAATAGTTGGGGAGACAGTGGAAACAGTGATTAACTTTATTTTTCTGGGCTCCAAAATCACTGCAGATGGTGACTGCAGCCATGAAATTAAAAGATCCTTACTCCTTGGAAGGAAAATTATGACCAACCTAGAGAACATATTAAAGAGCAGAGACATTACTTTGCTAACGAAGGTCCGTTTAGTCAAGGTTTTTCCAGTGGTCGTGTATGGATGTGAGAGTTAGACTATAAAGAAACCTGAGCCCTGAAGAATTGATGCTTTTGACTTGTGTTGTTGGAGAAGACTCTTGAGAGTCCCTTGGACTGCAAGGAGATTCAACCAGTCCATCCTAAAGGAGATCAGTCCTGGGTGTTCATCGGAAGGACTTATGTTGAAGCTGAAACTCCAATACTTGGGCCACCTGATGTGAAGAGCTGACTCATATGACAAGACCCTGATGCTGGGAAAGATTGAGAGCAGGAGGAGAGGGGGACGACAGATGATGAGATGGTTGGATGGCATCACTGACTCAATGGGCATGGTTTTGGATGGACTCCAGAGTTGGTGATGGACAGGGAGGCCTGGTATGCTGCGCTTCATGGGGTCGCAAAGAGTCAGACATGGCTGAGGAACTGAACTGAACTCAACTCAACTGAACATACATACATGTATATTTGTGCCCATGTGTGTTTAATAACAATTGAGATATGAATTGCTATTCAATTTCATATGGATACATGCAAAACAAATTAAAAAAAACATAATTTACATTAGTTAATTTTACTTTTTATTTTTCTCTGTAGGTGTGCAATAGGTCTTGATCTTGTTAGATAATGAGTCTATAAACTGCTAACATTCCAAAAGTCTTTTGTTAGTTAAGGTATCGTTGTCACCTCCTGCTGTAATTACATCCTATATTCTGATCACCAATGTTTGCATTTAGTTTATATTAAGAGTGATGGAAAGAGTCCTTTATTTGACTAAAGTCTATGCTTCTTTTACCTATTACATAATTCACTGAATAAATGTTTTATCTGAAAATTATTTATCAGACATCATTTAGAGAAAATGCAGACACAAATTTATTATCCTAATGAAAATATAGGAAGAATAGCATAGTATGAAATGGAGCCAATGGTATGCTTATAGCCAGTCCTTGGCTTATTGAAACTTTTTACTATCTAAAAAATATCTGAGCTTCCCCATCCTCTACCATCTTCCACTCTGTTACAACCTATAATATTTCTCTTCTATTTATGACATATATCCTAAAATAAATAAATACTTATTACAGATAAACTCAAACATTGGTTTAGAAGAAAAACCAAATATTCTTGTAGCAATTTCACTCCATGTGATGTAGAATGAGCACCTCTTACCACTCAGGGCATTGGAAGGTGACTTGCAGAAGGTTGAATGCAGACACATTCTTATAGAAATTACTTTGGGGACAAAACTTGAAATATAAAGGGAGATTTGGAGCAAGCAAAAAGAAATTAGAGGAGCTGTTGCAGAGAACAGATGGTAGTCCAGGGGGTTTTGTGACTTTTAACATAAATAATTCTATGAGGCAAGCATCCAAGTAACCAAGCCCAATTTCTATTGAATTGCACTCCAGGAATAGAAAAATAAAGTAGCAATAATAGTCCATGTTAGAGACAATTCAGAAGCAGCTATTCTTTCTCATTCTTAGTTGATTAAAATATGAACATAGAATAGGAAAGGATAGAAAATTACCATTAAATTCTCTTCTTGTGGTACTTATGTTGTATTTTTTTGCATCATAATTCCATGACACCAGCTCTATTTAATAGCTTGCTATATTTTCCAGTTAAATAAATGATGCCTTCTTGAGTGCTAACTACTCATGGCCATGTTCTGATGACTCTGGGGTAAATTTACCCACTTTAGTGAGCACGGTAATAAGGCAGAGTCTCTATGCAATGTTCTAGTGGAATTAAGATACCAAATGCGTGGCATTCCAAATCTTTGGAAACAGCAAAGTGCAGTCAACCAAATGCCAGCCTCTAATTGAAAGATAACCTAAAAGAGTGAAAATTTGGGGGGGATCATTTCACACATATGTGTACAAAATTACTCTGTGTGTGTATAAAATGTATATTTAAATACATATATATATATATGTATACAAATATACATATATATATTATATATATATTTGTAAAGGCACAAGCCTTATAGTCATCTGCTTTAGCTTTACTAAGGATTCCAAGTAGAGTTAGACTAGAATTATTCCAATGTTGAAGTTTTGTTCAGTTCAATTCAGTTCAGTCACTCAGTCGTGTCCGACTCTTTGTGACCGCATGAATCACAGCACGCCTGGCCTCCCCATCCACCATCTCCCAGAGTTCACTCAAACTCATGTCCATCGAGTCGGTGATGTCATCCAGCCATCTCATCCTCTGTCGTCCCCTTTTCCTCCTGCTCCCAATCCTTCCCAGCATCAGAGTCTCTTCCAATGAGTCAACTCTTTGCATGAGGTGGCCAAAGTATTGGAGTTTCAGCTTTAGCATCAGTCCTTCCAAAGAACACCCAGGACTGATCTCCTTTAGAATGGACTGATTGGATCTCCTTGAAGTCCAGGGACTCTCAAGAGTCTTCTCCAACATCACAGTTCAAATGCATCAATTCTTCGGCACTCAGCTTTCTTCACAGTCCAACTCTCACATCCATACAAGACTACTGGAAAAACCATAGCCTTGACTAGAGAGACCTTTGTTGGCAAAGTAATGTCTCTGCTTTTGAATATGCTATCTAGGTTGGTCATAACTTTTCTTCCAAGGAGTAAGCATCTTTTAATTTCATGGCTGCAGTCACCATGTACACAATTTTGTAGCCCCAAAAGATAAAGTCTGACACTGTTTCCACTATTTCCCCATCTATTTCCCATGAAGTGATAGGACCAGATACCATGATCTTCATTTTCTGAATGTTGAGCTTTAAGCCAACTTTTTCAGTCTCCTCTTTCACTTTCATCAAGAGGCTTTTTAGTTCCTCTTCACCTTCTGCCATAAGGGAGGTTGTTAGGCTTATGCAATAATGCATTTAAGATTTATGGAATATTTTCTTAGATGATCAAGAAAAAGTCTAGATCAACTTTGAAAGATAATCCAAGATGGATGTGGTATAACAATAGAAAATGAGAAGAAAACTGCTTTAAAAATCAATGAGCTCCAAGTAAGATCAGGAGTGAAAGCAATAGGATAGACAAAGTACCAAAAGATTCAATAGTATCAAAGTCATTATGGGAGTTCAATAATTCAAAGATGGAACCACTGTAGTTTATGACAAGAATGAATGACTAAACTGAAGAGGATTAGATGATCATTAATGCTGAGGTCAAATAATGATCAGATCAGTTTACTCATATGGCCTTTGAATCACTCAGAATTGTGACAGAATTGGTATGGACACATGGAATGAATTATGACATAAGTCCTCAAAGAATGTGGAGTGACCATGACATTTGTAAATACCAAGGACAAGGAGGGCCCAGTATTTCTTCATGAAACTCTAAGAAACTGAGATTTGAATGAGGGTAGAATAATAATCATAGCTATGGTTGGGAAAAGAGGGGAATCCTATCTCATTTTCAGACTTGTAGTCCATGGATAGTATAGTCATGGTTGTTTCATTGGAGAAATCTCCTGGAAAAATCTGAATGTTTCAGGAAGAGCTTTGTTTTAGTGAAGGTCAACAAATGAATAAATAAGAGATGGATAATGATTCCACAGTGTGCAGAATAAAGGAGTACTAACACTGAGCAGTGTGGGGATGAGAAAATGGGAGAGGAGACAGATAGAGGATTGTGTTTGGGGAAGTTATTATATTAACAGAATTGTAAAGAATTGGTTTATTGATAGTCTTGCTGTTTTAAACAAATATCTCTGAAAAAGTGTTTTGGTGTTGATGAATACTGAGACCACAGGTATTATCTGCAGCCTAGTGAATCATTGCTGGCAGCTAGCTCTGGACTGCAGGTGTAATAGGGCAGAGCTGGAACAAATCTTAGGTGGCTGGAGCCTTTGTAGGCTCTGAAGCTGTTGGAGTAACAGATGTCAAGTAGCCAGAGAGGCAGTAAGAAAAATACATTAATAACCCCAGGTTATAAGGGACCTTGTATATTTCATTATATGTATATATACTTCTCAAATACACACAGGGCTGTATTTTTATCTATAAATTGCCATTGGATCACCTTATTACTTCATTAAATGTACATTTATACAACTTCACTTTTAGTTATCTAATTTTCACACCATAAAGATAGAATACATTCTGATGTCTCAGAGGGTGCATGTGGTGATTAACAACAACAAAAAAAAAAAAATTGGAAAAGTGGTTAAATTGGATTACACCATTAGTGGTTTAATCCATATTACATAAAAAGCCTGATTTGTATGAACATTTTTTTTCTGTTGAATGGAGTAATCTGTTTTTTTATTTTGTTTTTTATGTAACCCAAGGACTTCTAAAATAGAATTAATACTCACTGCATAAGGAGATTTACTGCCTCTTTCAAATGGGGAAGTGACTTGCCCTGACTTTCTAAATAGGGTGTAGTGATAATTGGTAGAATGGTGTGGTGGCAGGTTTACCCAGCTGGTCACCTGCACAGAGAACAATTTCCTATTAAAGTGAATCCACCTTTGGATTCACAGCTTCTGCAGAGTGGGCGCTCTGTTGATGCATTCTGCTCAAACCCCAAATGAAGAAACGCTTGGATTATTTTTGATTCAAAGCAAGCAAGGGGGTGATAAGCAACTGCCTGTTCAATTGGAGCATATGCTTGCTGAGTTCTAATTCTCTTTTGCTTTGGGACCAGATGCTGCATCCTAGTAATTCCCAAACCTGGCTGATCTTCAGAATGATCTAAGAAGTTTAAAAAAAATATCAGTATCCAGGCTTTCCACTCAGAAATTTTGATTTATTATATCTTGGCTAGGGTATAGAAATCTGCATTTGAGTAAGCTCCAGTTAATTTAGGGTTAGGGATCAGTGCTCTATGTCAGTGGTTTATAACCTTTGGTGTGGGATTGGGTGGACAGGTAATTCGGCATGTAATTCATAAACATCCCCCACTCTCAGGTCCTCTATCCCCGGATAAAAATCACTGCTTAAGACTGCTTATTAGATACATTTTTATTTCCCTAATAAACATATTTTGAGATGGGTTTGCCTGAAAGAAATATAAAGGATTAAATGATCAATTGCTTGACTCTGAAAAAACGTGGAAGTGGGACTATTGCCTCCTTGGCCACATACACTCTTCTTAGGATAAGGACACTGCATACCTTCTGATTACTTCCTCTTAGGTCACATGTACTGTGCTTACAGTTTAATTCTCTTCATCAGAAAATGATTCTAAATACTTATACCTGGTCTCAGTGCCTGATCTTACCCCAGAAGTAGAATATGTGTAAAAGTCAGAGGCTGACCAATAGGGCTGCCTGTAAGGGCAATATTGAGGTATAAGACACCTGGAACTGTGTTTAGAAGTTTCTTTAATAAAAATTTAGCTCAAAAGAACATCAAACCAAGAGAGAGAAATTAAGTTGGAATATGCAGATAAAGCACATGATCAAGGTCTTGGAGCAAAGATAAAGAGTAAAGTGGCTGAGTTTCATTCCAGTAACTGGTAATAGATTACAAAGGGTGAGAGAATCAATCAGTAAAGAATGACCCAGAAATGAACCTGGATATCACAAAGTGATATTAGTTCTTTCAAGAACTAATTCTCCTTGAATATTCAGCAGAATTATTTTTATACACTGCTCAGTAAGATTTCTTGAATGAAGCTGGGAGACTTGTGAATGACTGGACAGTGTATTACAGATACTGAAAAGCTCTGCCATGTACAATCAGCATGTAATTTTACCATCTGTTCCTTTCCCCATAAAATGATCTCACAGAAATATCAGGTATTCTCTACAATGGATATCTGTTTATTGATTATTCCTTTGTAATGGTATTCTGATATTTCTTGACAAATTACCCTCTCAAGAGAGATATTTATTCTCTAATGGTTACAATAATGGGCATGCTACTAGTTAGATTCAGTGAGACTCAGTTTTGGGCCAACTGTTGAAATATTTATGAGGGATACTCATTCTTTCCGGATAAGGCAATGGCACCCCACTCCAGTACTCTTGCCTGGAAAATCCCATGGGTGGAGGAGCCTGGTGGGCTGCAGTCCATGGGGTTGCTAAGAGTCAGACACGACTAAGCGACTTCATTTTCGCTCTTCACTTTCATGCATTGGAGAAGGAAATGGCAACCCACTCCAGTATTCTTGCCTGGAGAATCCCAGAGACAGTGGGCCTCTGTCTATGGGGTCGCACAGAGTCGGACACGACTGAAGCGACTTAGCAGCAGCAGCAGCATTCTTTCCACTGGAGCTTCTGGGTGGATTGGATAAAAGCCGGGGATGCCTGGCAGCCATCTCACTGTAAGACCAATACCTGACAAAAGAAGAGCCATCATAAGGAAGAGAGCCAGGCAGTTCAGTTCCTCAATCCAGCCAATCTTCAAGCTTCTGTAACCTGAACATGTTAGAGAAATGAGAAAATAACTCCTCTCTCTCTCAAATCAAGTTAGAATTGGGTTTTCTAGTGCATTCAAACATCATGCTTAATATTTCCCGAATAAGAAGCTATTTATCTGTTAAAACTACGTTTGCTTATGGTCCAAATTTGGTGTGTAAGAAAATTAGCTTTTACAAGAATTTCTCGTAATGATCCTTTTTTGAAAGAAGTGACTCTAAGTAAAGCCATTTATAACAGCTGTTGTGAGAGGTAGTGACAAGTAAGCTTGAAATTTCTCAAGTAGTAACAGAAGAGAGGATAATAATTAAGAAGAGGGAGAGGGAAAGAGTATCTTGGAATGAACTGATAGGACAAAGCCAAAAATGTGCATAGCTTATTGAAATCATGAGACTGAAGAGGTTACTTATTCTTCTACAGTTTAATGACTTTCTTTCAGCTCTTTCTCTTATACTTAGAGAAAAAGAAAGAGTCAGAATGTATGTAATATTCACTAGGTGGTAACTGACTATCAGCTAAAAGAAACAAGAAGATGAGAAAGAGTGAAAATGTCTTGCTACTGGTTGGTAACAGATTGTCAAATATTGTTGAAGTAGCATGAACATTTTTATTCATTTTATTGTTAGTTCAAGCTGGTAATAGTTGTTTTAATTCTTCTTCAGATGCTGGAGTAAACTCCATGGGATTACCAAGTGAGAAGATTCATGGGCTAGTCTGAACTTGGTGAGATATTTGCACATGGCCAAAATAACTCAGCAGTCGCCACAGGACTGGAAAAGGTCAGTTTTCATTGCAATCCCAAAGAAAGGCAATACCAAAGAATACTCAAACTCCCTCACAGTTGCACCCATCTCACATGCTAGTAAAGTAATTCTCAAAATTCTCCAAGCCGGGCTTCAGCAAAACGTGATTCATGAACTTCCAGATGTTCAAGCTGGTTTTAGAAAAGGCAGAGGAACCAGAGATCAAATTGCCAACATCCGCTGGATCATGGAAAAAGCAAGAGAGTTCCAGAAAAGCATCTATTTCTGCTTTATTGACTATGCCAAAGCCTTTGACTGTGTGGATCACAGTAAACTGTGGAAAATTCTGAAAGAGATGGGAATACCAGACCACCTGACCTGCCTCTTGAGAAATCTGTATGCAGGTCAGGAAGCAACAGTTAGAACTGGACATGGAACAACAGACTGGTTCCAAATAGGAAAAGGAGATCTGCTTTATTGACTATTCCAAAGCCTTTGACTGTGTGGATCACAGTAAACTGTGGAAAATTATGAAAGAGATGGGAATACCAGACCACCTGACCTGCCTCTTGAGAAATCTGTATGCAGGTCAGGAAGCAACAGTTAGAACTGGTCATGGAACAACAGACTGGTTCCAAATAGGAAAAGCAGTACGTCAAGGCTGTATATTGTCACCCTGCTTATTTAACTTCTATGCAGAGTACATCATGAGAAATGCTGGGCTGGAAGAAGCACAAGCTGGAATCAAGATTGCCGGGAGAAATATCAATAACCTCAGATATACAGATGACACCACCCTTATGGCAGAAAGTGAAGAGGAACTCAAAAGCCTCTTGATGAAAGTGAAAGAGGAGAATGAAAAAGTTGGCTTAAAGCTCAACATTCAGAAAACGAAGATCATGGCTTCCGGTCCCATCACTCCAGGGGAAATAGATGGGGAAACAGTGGAAACAGTGTCAGATTTTATTTCTGGGCTCCAAAATCACTGCAGATGGTGATTGCAGCCATGAAATTAAGACACTTACTCCTTGGAAGGAAAGTTATGACCAACCTAGACAGCATATTCAAAAGCAGAGACATTACTTTTCCAAAAAAGGTCCATCTAGTCAAAGCTATGGTTTTTCCTGTGGTCATGTATGTATGTGAGAGTTGGACTGTGAAGAAAGCTGAGCGCTGATGAGTTGATGCTTTTGAACTGTGGTGTTGGAGCAGACTCTTGAGAGTCTCTTGGACTGCAAGGAGATCCAGCCAGTCCATTCTGAAGGAGATCACTCCTGGGTGTTCATTGGAAGGACTGATGCTGAAGCTGAAACTCCAATAGTTTGGCCACCTGATGCGAAGAGTTGACTCATTGGAAAGACCCTGATGCTGGGAAGGATTAGGGGCAGGAGGAGAAGGGGACGACAGAGGATGAGATGGCTGGATGGCATCACTGACTCGATGGACATGAGTTTGGGTAAACTCAAGGAGTTGGTGATGGACAGGGAGGCCTGGTGTGCTGCTATTTATGGGTGTCATAGAGTCGGACACAACTAATCGACTGAACTGACTGACTGACTAACTGAGCCTGGGTTTCTTCCCCTGCTCTGTAGGGTAAGAGGCCCCACCCTGCTGGGCTGGGTCCTGGGAGAGTAAGAGGCCCCGCTCCCTGGGCAGGGTCTTGCAGGAGTAAGAGTCCTCGCCCACTGGGCTTACGTGAGATGGTCAAATTCAGCAGGGGTTTGAGCTCTCTCTGTGAGCACTGCAGGTTAGTGGATGATTATTCACCAGCTTTCCTGGTAGGACTGCCCCCACACCTCACCTCCTCCTCTGGGGTGGGGTCTGAGTCATGGGGACCACAGTGAGCAGGACTGATGGCTCGAAATGGTGCAAGTCCCAGCAAGTGAGGGGAATGAGGGCCCTGTGGGAACAGAATGTAAGATTTCCTGCTCCTGAGTCTTTGCACTAGCTGTTCCTTCTGCCTAGACGGCCCTGCCCTCTCTTGTCTCTTCCCCAGCTTTAGGTTTTGATGCCCCCAGGGCAGAAGACTTGTTCTTCTTACCTTTGGGAGCAACTTAGTCTAAAGTGCTTGGCCCAGAGCACAAAACAGAGACTGCGGAGAGACTGGGCAGGGAACAGTGTGTGCAGGTGGGCCTGGGGGCGTGGGGTGGAGGAGAGAAGGAGCGACTGTCAGCGGGCAACCCCACACTTAGCACAGCACCAACAACATCGTCCATGTGACTCCACATGTCTAGCTGTTTGTTAATTAGGAGCTAATTCTGGAAATTGTTTAATATGTAGATGTCCTGTATATAATAAGAACTCAAAACTATTTGGTATTGTTGCTGTTGAGTGCCAGCTTTGTGTCAAGCCTGTTACATACTCATTCATTTAATGACACTTTATTCACACTCCACTGTCCCAGGTCACGACCTCACTGGAGTGGCCTGGCTAGAATTTGAACCCAGTTCTGCAGAAACTGGATTCCCTCATTTGGTTCCAGCAGCCCGCAGAGGAAGGCATGCAAGTCAGTGGGGCCCCAGTGACTCAGAGCTGGCGGGTCCCCTGGCCCGCCCTTTCCTCCTGACTCAGCCCAGGCAGTTCAGCGGGCCTTTCTCTGGAATTCAGGGCCCCCAGGCAACGTTCCTGAGTGGCTGTCTCCTCTGGGATACACTCCCTGGAGAGCTGGCGGATGGCTGTGTTCCCATGGAAGCCTCGGCTGTGTCCTGCATCCCCCTTGGGGTCTCTATCTTCTCTCAGAAGGGTGGTCAGTGACTTGCTGGGGTCGACATCTCCCTCCCAATTTCCCTGTGAGGCAGAGGGGCCAACTGACGCAGAGGGGACCCGTGGTGTGGCTGGGTAATACAGTCATGGTTGAGGGTAGGGATGGGAGTAGGAGAAGCTCATATTCAATTTCTGGCTGCTTTTTTCTGTCTTTGCCCAACCCTGGACCCCTGAACGGGACCCTTCAGCCCAGCCCAGCTCCCAGCCCTGGAGAGGCGAAGGTCAGGCACGCACAGACCTCTGTAACTGACCTGAATGGGGACAAGCGTGAGTTGCCTTTCTATTCCACTGCTGCCAAGAGAAGGTAGGGACATGGCTACCTCTTCTCCTTCTGGCCCCCCTGGAGTCTCCAGCTCAATAATGTGATGCTGGAACATGGTTCCTGCCAGCCATTCCCTGCAGCCATTCTGCCTCAGGTTGCCCTGCGGTCCCTGTCTTCAGGAACCCAGGCTTACCCAGGCTACCAAAGACTTGGCTCTCAGTTCCCCCAATTTCTATAAAATGGTAGTCTTATTTCCCCAGTTTCATTCAGATATAATTTGGGGAGAGAGGGGAGGAATCAAGCCATTTTATTGAGGGAGGGGTGAAAGGCTGGGAGGACAGTGAGATCTGATGTCCTTCTGGGAGGGATCTCCCCCACCTCACAGTAGCTGAAAGTTCTTTCAGATGTAATTGGTACACAACACTACATTAGTTGAAGGTGTGCAACACAATGATTTGATACATGCATAAATTGTGAAAGGATTGCCACAATAAGTTTAGTTCACATCCATCACCTCCCATTGCTGCAAATTGCTTTTTTCTTCCGAAGAGGACTTCAAAGATCTACTCTGGTAGCAACTTTCAGCTATACAAAAGAGTATTGTTAGCTACAATCACCGTGTTGTATATTTCATCCCCAGTGCTTATTTATCTTTCTAACTGGAAGTTTGTACATTTTTGACTCCTTTCACTCATTTTTCTCTGCCCCCAGCCCCCACCCTTGGCAACCACCAGTCTGTTCTGTTTCATGAGTTTAGTTATTTTGGTTTCCACATACAAGCGAAATCACACAGTACTTGTCTTTGTCTGACTTATTTCACTTGACGTAATGCCCCCAGGTCCATCCATGTTGTTGCAAATGGTAGGATTTCCTTCCTTTTTTTTTTTTTTATAGCTAATGTAAGGTGATAGTTTTAAATGTCCTTCTGGCCCAGGTTTCTGTGATTGGTCAGAAAAGACTCCCCAGCCTCCTCTTTCCTTCCCCACCTCAGGGAAGCACGGCCCCTCTGGCCTTCTGCACAGAGCGACCCTAGGGGAATCCTGGGCAGTGGAAGAGGCAGAGACACTGTTAGATGAATTCAATTGAGCAAGTGCATTAAGGCCCCTCAGATGAAGTGCAGAGAAAAGTTAGATTGTGATTTGCCTAGAATCACTAGCATGTGTCTACTGGAATTGAACCCCGGGGCAGCCTGGCTCTTGTGTCTTGAAGCCCATCAAAAGGAACTCTAACCATTGCCAGGTCCATTCATCAGTCTCCTACTGAATACCTACTGTGTACCAGGTCCCCTGCTGAGTGCTGCCACGTATGCATTGATGCGACCCAGGCCCTGCACTTGGTGAAGAGATGGCCAGACAAGGTGAGATCAGTCTGGGGGGGGGGTAGGGGGGTGGGGAGCCCGGTCCACCGCACATGCACATTTCCTGTCTAGCAGGCAAGAGAAATCAAGGCTCCAATTCCTGGAGTGCAATCAGAGGCTTCCTAAGAGGAATGGAGAAGGTGTGGGGCTGGGGCCCTTCCTGAAGGAGTGAATGAAAAAGTGCATGCTCGCTTCTGTGGGCTTTGAGGCTGTTTTGAGGCAGATGATAATAATCTAGTACAGCTGATCTTTGAACAACGTGGGGGTTAGGGACACTCACCCCTTTGTAGTAGAAAATCCTCTTAGAACTTTATAGCCAGCCCTCCATATCCTAGGTTCTGCATTCTTGGATTCAACCAACAAAGGATGATATACTACTATAGTACATACTTACTGAAGAAAATCTGCATATACGTGGACCTGTGCCAGTTCAAACCCATGTTGTTCAAAGGCCCACTGAATTACTACAGATAAAAGGGAACGTCTTGACAGTCTCCTGAATGGCCTTCTGCCCTATATCTTTCCCCACTCCTTGCCTTCTCTGATCTCCTCTCCTGTCCTTCTCCACTTCTCATCCTCACTATTCTTGGAACTTTCCAGTGTACTCCTGCTGACCAAGACATTTCTGTTCTTGAAGCAGAAGCAGGCAACAAACAGGTAAAGTCACCCAGGAATGGGGAGATGTCTGATGGAGAAAACAAGCAGAGTGGCTTGAGGGGGTACATAGGAGCCGTGCAGGGTGAGCTCTGCCTGTGTGCCTGTGTGCTCCTGTGCCAAGGGAGGTGACCTTTGATCCAAGACTTGAATAATGAGAAGGAGCCCTCTGCATGAGGAGCTGAGGGACAAGCATTTCAGGCAGAGGAAACAGGTGGAACAGAAGCCCTGAGGTGAGAAGAGTTTACCAGTTCCAGGAACAGAATGAGGCTAGTGAGTGAGGGAGGCAGATGGAAGAGACGGGGTGGGGCAGCTGGCAGGGTCTAGGAGCAATTTACATTATATTCCAGTTTGGTAGGAAAACCTCTGGAGAGTATCAGCTGTTTTTAAAGTGATTCCTCTGGCTGCAGGTAGACTATAGTCTAGCACCCCATGGGTGGACAGGTTAGCGGCTTGGACCATCAGCAGGGTCAGAGGTGGTGGGACATTGGATTGGTTTGCAATATGGGGACTTTGCTAGGAAGCAGGAAGAGCACTGATTGCCCAGTACCCATTTCACAAATGAAGGAACTGTAGCTTAGAGACAGTCTTTGCATAGGGGGAACCATTGTGTCCACTGTACAGATGTAGAAATTGAGAGGGAAAGGAATTTGCTCAAGGAGACATTATTAAAGTCAAATATAGGCCCTTGGGCAATTTCTCTGCTCCTAAACAGTCTTGCTCTCTAGGTGTGGCTGGAATTACTCACCACCTGCCTTCTGCAGACAAGGAAATTGAGGGTCAGAAGAACAGCACTCATGACAGTGAGCCTGGGTTAAGACCCAGGGCCCCTAATGTGAAGTCTAGACCCTCTGTCTCCCTACTGCAGTTCCTGCCTTCCTGGTGTGACTGTAGTGAAATGAATGTAGCAAACCCACCAAGGACCTAACAGGAGGTGATGTTGAATTGCACACTTCCACTCCCAGTGCTAGGGATACCCAGGGACCGATGAATGAGGGGGCTTTGCCTTGTGGGGAGGGCAGCTGTGTGCCTTCCTGTCTCCCACTCAGCTGGAGGCCCATTGTGGGCATGTGTGTGTGTGTGTTGATGAGTGTGTGTAACTGTGAGTATGATTGTGGTGCCCACAGCAACGGCAGCCTCTCTGGGACTGCTGGGTATCCAGCGACCTCCTGCTGGTCACTTCTTTGTCCACTTACCTGCAGGCCCTTTGGTTTCTATGTCTTATCTCCAGGCTCTGCTTAGGCTTCTTAATGAGGAAATAATTAACCACAGAAGCATTTTCTAAGACATTCATCCCATTCTCCTGGTCAAGTTAAAAAGTATTCACAATGAACAGGGTTGCTAGTGGGAGGACGACGGGAAGCCAAGGGCCCCTGAGGCCACTGGGAGGAAGGCCAGGTGTGTGGCTGGGCTCAGAGCCTGGGGCTGGGTCTGGCCTGGTCCCACTGCTTCCTCACTGTGTAAATTTGGTCAAGTTCCTTGCCCAACTGGGCCTCTGCTTCCTCCTCTGTGAACTGAGGAATTTGCACTAGAATCCAGTACTTCCAAAGCATTTCCCCCTCAATGAAAACCGGTGATCTCCAAACAAAAACAACAACAACAACAAAAAAAAGGTTAAGTTTGGGAAACAACACTAGGGTATATAAAGGAAAGCCAGTTTCTTGACCACGTTTCTTGGTCTTCATTTGTTGAAAACTTTTATTTCTTTGGATACATAGCACAAATGCACATGGCATTAAATTCAGAGAGCATGGAAGGAGTTTGGGGAGCTCACAGCTCTGTCCTGCCCCTCTGCTCCTCACTTTCAGCAGGCCCCACTGGCAGTATCTAACCCATGGAGAGATGGTATCGCCGTGCCAGCTGATATGAGTGTTCACTTTATTGTGGTAAGTGACTACCACAAGGGGGTTGGGGAGTGTAGATTCCTTGCTTGGACTACAGCACCACTCCCGAGTGTTTCTGGGTCTAGCATCCAGAGGAACACCCTTTGGGAAGTGGGCCTCTGGACTTCACGTTCTCCAGTGAAACTGGGAACGTAGGAAGGACCTGGCTGGTGCCCAGAGAGTTACGACTCTGATCTCTGAGAAGGCAGCCATAACTCCTGTCTTTTGCTGCCCACCCAGGGGCAGCCCTTTAGCTTGAGAGGAGGTGCCAGAACTGACCATTTATTTGGGGACACAGAGACAAGCGTAGGTTGGAGGCTGGACTGGGATCCGCATCTCCTGCTCGCGGAGCAGTGCTCTCCCAGCCGAGCCGAGCCCAGCCACAGAAGTCCTCAGGGCATGAGAGAGACCCTGGGGACGGGGGTGGCCTGGCTTCACACTGCATGGTCATTTCCTGAGACGAGCAGATAGAATTGCACTGGGTGTGTGGCATCTGCACGGGGCTGGGGTGATGTGTAGGCTGTGTGGGACGTTTTAACTCCGAGCACACGGTTTGCTAATGTGTGACCGGATGCCCTGTGGCCGCCGTGTACGCTGCGAGCCAAAGTCAGCGCCAGGTGCCAGGTGCCAGGTGCGAGTGGCGGACTGGACGCTGGGGAGCCGACGCCGTGTGCCCAGTGCTCAGTGCGCGCGGGAAAAGGTGTGTGGCGGCGCGCCGGAGGGTGTGAGCCTGCGTGTCCCGCCGGCACCGCCCCGCCCCGAGGCCGGGCAGGTGTGGGCGGGCCGCCCGGACCCTGCCAAGCCAGGGCCGGGAGAGCCGGCGGGAAACAGGAAGCGGGGGGAGGCGCGCGGCGGCCGGACGGCAGGGAGACGGGCTTGCGGGCGGACGTGCGGGTGGCTGGCCGTCCGGACGCTTGGCCCGGACCCGGGCGGCGATGTGGGGAGGTCCGGGCGGCCCGGGCGGGGGCGGGGCCGGGGGCGCCGCCGACCCCGCCCCCCTGCGCCGGAGGAGCCGCCGCCCGAGCGGCGACCCGGGAGTGCGAGGCGGCTCTGGCGTGCGTGGTGAGTCCCGGGGTTTCGGGGGCCGGGCATCCTCGGGACGGACGGGGCGCGGGAAGCCGGGGGAAAGCCGAGGGGATACGAGGGGTCCTGCGGACTACGCCCGGAGCTGGGATCGGTCGGCGCACCCCACCCCCGGCGCCGGCGCTGACCCTCGCGCGCCTCTGGCCCGCAGACCCCGAGGACGCGGCCATGCCGGGCGGAGCCGAGGCTGGCGAGGCCGAGGAGGAGGCTGGGGCCGGCTCCGGGTCCGAGGCGGAGGAGGACGCGCTGTGGGAGCGGATCGAGGGCGTCCGGCACCGGCTGACGCGCACCCTCAACCCAGCCAAGCTCACGCCGTATCTGCGCCAATGCCGGGTCATCGACGAGCAGGACGAAGAGGAGGTGCTGAGCACCTACCGCTTCCCGTGCCGTGTCAACCGCACCGGTGAGCCGTGGGGGCGCGGGGTCGGGCCTGAGCGGGCGGGGCCGGCCTTCCTTGGGGCCGACCGGCCAAGGGCTCTGATCCCCGGCACCTCGGTCTTCACGTCGGTAGGTGGGATGGTTGCTGTGTCCGCCATCCTGCCTCCTTTAGCGTGTCCGCGTGTCCACACCAAGCCTGGATTTCTCTCCCGCCTCCTCGGCCCACCTTAGAGTAAGAGGTTGGCTGTAGTTGCGGTTCAGGCCGGGCATGGGACCTCCCGGTCACAGCTGGTGGACTTGCCCTCGTTCCTGTGTCCTTTGCTTTCTGTGTGTCACATACTTCTCGGAGAGTTATTTTTCTTTATTTTCCCATCCCAGTTTTTTAAGGGTGCCTTCTCCCGTAGGTTGTGCCTGAAAGGAGCTGGTGAAGCAATGAGGGTCTGATGGTGGAATTTCAGGCACTGGTCAACGAGATAGATATTTTGGTTTGCCTCTGAGGATGGAGGGGGCTTTTCTGTGCCGTTGTAAAGGCAGGCTCTGTTTGCTGGCCCTGTATCTGTGTGGAGGGCAGGCAGGGGTTTGGGGTGCTGTTGAAACACAGTTGCCATTGGTGGTGGTGGGCGAATGGGTCCTGATTCTCCTGGCTGCAGCAGACAGGCTATCTCCTGTGATGTGTTGAGTCAGGCCCCAGTGTGTGTCACTGGTTCAGAGGTCTGGGGAATGTGGGCCCTGGAGTAGTCTGGGCGGGGGTCAGGAAGCAGACGGGAGAAAGCAGCTAGGCGCTGGGGGCAGCCCTCACCTTCATCCTTGGACAACCCCCTCCATTCTCCAGGGCGCCTGATGGACATCTTGCGCTGCCGGGGGAAGAGGGGCTATGAGGCCTTCCTGGAAGCCCTGGAGTTCTACTACCCCGAGCACTTCACGCTGCTCACTGGCCGAGAGCCTGCCCAGCGCTGCTCCATGATCCTCGGTGAGTGGGTCTGCAGTGGGTGCTAGCGCCATGGGTGCCAGCGCAGATTCCTTATCCCCTCCCTGTGAGGGGGGCACTCCCATTGTGGCCACTGAACAGGCAGGGAAACTGAGGCACAGAGACAGCTGACGCTGCCCAAGGCCTCCCCAGCCGGCTGAGTGTGGAGCTGGGTTTGTAATACAGTAGAGTCTAAATTCAGAGCCCACACACTTAACGTAGCTCTCTCCTCCTGAAATTGTTCTCAGACATGTATGTGGCCGACATGTACCAGTTGGCAGTTTCTTCCGTAAAAAATTCAAACATGCCATGAGACGAGAATAAACAGCAAAGATCTTTACTTCTTCCGTCAGCTCTTCTGTGCTGTAACACTTTGGCAATTATACACACACGCGCACACATACACGGGATCATCTTACATGTCTTGTTCTGTATTTCATTTTTTCTTGGAACAACTGATTTTTGTGATTCATCCCCCCTCACCAGTGTGATTCTGTTATGCTTGTTTTTAATGACTGCATCGTGTTTGTTAGTGGTGTGCCATAGTCATTTAACACATCCTCTATTGATGTGTTATTTGCAAATATTACAGTGCTGGGAACATCCTTCTAGATGCATCTTTCTGCACATGTGTGTCTTAGAAGAAGTTCTGAGAAGTCGTATTTCTTAGAGAATGTGTAGCTTCCCTGGTGACTCAGTCTATAAAGAATCTGCCTGCAGTGCAGGAGACCTGGGTTCCATCCCTGTGTTGGGAAGATCCCCTGGAGATGGGAATGGCAACCCACCTTCAACATTCTTGCCTGGAGAATCCCATGGACAGAGGAACCTGGTGGGCTACAATCCATGGGCTCGCCCAGAGTCGAACATGACTGAGCGACTAACACACACAACATGGGTCCCTCCAGCAGTGTATGAGCACCCTTTTTGTTGTACCCTCATTCATCCTGGGGATCATTTAAATTTTTTTTGTGTGGTCAGATATGTGAAAAATAATATGTTGTTGTTTTAAGTTTGCACTTTGCTGAGATATGTACTCAGCTTACTCAACAGGTTAGTTAGCCTTGGGCAAATGGCTTGACATTTCTGTGCCTGGATTTGTCTGTCTTTAAAATGGGTGCAATAAATAGTACCTACCTTAAGTGTTGTGAAGATAACATAAATTAATATACATATGTAGCACTCTTACCTGGAAAATTCCATGGATGGAGGGCCTGGTAGGCTGCAGTCCATGGGGTCGCTAAGAGTCGGACACAACTGAGCGACTTCCCTTTCACTGTTCACTTTCATGCGTTGGAGAAGGAAATGGCAACCCACTCCAGTGTTCTTGCCTAGAGAATCCCAGGGATGGCGGAGTCTGGGGGGCTGCCATCTATGGGGTCGCACAGAGTCGGACATGACTGAATCGACTTAGCAGCAGCAGCAGACCATGGAGTGGGACAGACCAGAGTGGGACACAACTGAGTGACTAAGCACAGCTCAGCACAAACATAGTAAAATATGTTCCTCATTGCATATCTGCATGCATACATGCTCAGTTGTGTCCAACCCTTTGTGACCCCATGGACTGTAGCCCACCAGTCTCCTCTGTCCATGGGGATTCTTCAGGCAAGAATACTAGAGTGGGTTACCATTCCCTTCTCCAGGTGATCTTCCCAACCCAGGAATCAAACCCAGGTCTCCCGCATTGAAGGTAGATTCTTTACTGTCTGAGCCAGCTGGGAAGCCCATGAATACTGGAATGGGGAGCCTATCCCTTTTCCAGGGGATCTTCCCTACCCAGGAATTGAACTGGGCTCTCCTGCATTGCAGGTGGATTCTTTACCAGCTGACCCACCAGCGAAGCCCTTTCCTATATTTACCAGTCATTTTTTGTTTGGGAATTTGCAATTTGATAGTTTCTGGCCATATTTTTATTTTGTTGTTTGCTATTGATTTGTAGGAGCTCTTTATATAGTGTGACTCTGTGTCATGTGTTGGATTTTCTCCCACTCTGTTACTTGTCTTTTAACTTTGCTTCTTTACATCTGTCATCATTCAGAAATCTCTCACAGTTTTTTTTTTTTTTTTTTTTGCCTTGTTTAGGAAGCCTTTCCCTATCCTCACATTGTAAAAATGGGTTCCAGTATTTCCTTCTAGTGTTTTTCCGGTTTGGGTTTTTCTGTGTGGTCTGCCATCTTGCTGGATTTTATTTGCCTGACCCGACTTTTCTCTGCCCTGTCCTTGACAGATGAGGAAGGGCCTGAGGGCCTGACCCAGTTCCTGATGACAGAGGTGCGGCGGCTGCGGGAGGCTCGAAAGAGTCAGCTGCAGCGGGAGCAGCAGCTGCAGGCCCGGGGCCGGGTGCTGGAGGAGGAGCGGGCAGGGCTGGAGCAGCGGCTTCGGGAGCAACAGCAGGCTCAGGAGCGCTGCCAGCGGCATTTTTTTTTTTTTTTTTTTGCCTTGTTTAGGAAGCCTTTCCCTATCCTCACATTGTAAAAATGGGTTCCAGTATTTCCTTCTAGTGTTTTTCCGGTTTGGGTTTTTCTGTGTGGTCTGCCATCTTGCTGGATTTTATTTGCCTGACCCGACTTTTCTCTGCCCTGTCCTTGACAGATGAGGAAGGGCCTGAGGGCCTGACCCAGTTCCTGATGACAGAGGTGCGGCGGCTGCGGGAGGCTCGAAAGAGTCAGCGCAGCGGGAGCAGCAGCTGCAGGCCCGGGGCCGGGTGCTGGAGGAGGAGCGGGCAGGGCTGGAGCAGCGGCTTCGGGAGCAACAGCAGGCTCAGGAGCGCTGCCAGCGGCTGCGGGAGGACTGGGAGGCCGGGAGCCTGGAGCTTCTGCGGCTTAAGGACGAGAACTACATGATCGCCATGCGCCTGGCACAGCTCAGTGAGGAGAAGAACTCAGCCGTGCTGCGCAGCAGGGACTTGCAGCTGGCGGTAGGCCCTGGGGAGGTTGGGGTAGGGTGTGCCACGGGGAAGGGGCAGCTTTGCAAAAAATGATGGTAATATGGTAGCTGACTGGTGTCCCAGAGCCACCATCTGCTGGCTGCTGGACCATGGGCAAGTCCCTTCTCCACCCTGTGCCTCAGTTTTCTCATCTGTAACATGGGGATATTGATCATGCTTATTTCATTGAGTTATGACTGTGGTTCTCAACTGAGGTTGATTTTGCTCCCCCTGCTCCTAGCAACTTTTAGCCATGTCTGGGAACACTTTTGATCATCACAACCAGGAGTGTGTTACTGCCGTCTAGTGAGTAGAGGCCGGGGATACTGCTAAACGTCCTTGGAGCCCAGGAGGGCTCCACAACCAAGAACTGTCCAGTCCAAAAGGTCTGCAAGTGCTGAGGCAGAGAGACCTTGAGGTAGAAGGATTCCTCAGATTTAAGATACAGAATTTAAGACATGTACAGGGCCTGGTGCAGGGTTAGTGCTCAAAACCTGGATTGTGGTCAGCCATTGTTATTGATATTATTAAGTATGACTCTATGCTATGTAGGTTACACACATCACATCATGCAATCTCACAAAGATACCATGCTCCACGTTCTCATTTTGAAGTACAGACACAGGTGTAGATTGTAAAGGGACTTGCTTGAGGTCACAGAGCAGCAAGTGGCACAGCCTGGATGTGAATCAGGTCTGCCTGGTGCCCCTGCTGGTTTCTGCCTCATGATGCTGTTCCTCTTGCTCCCATCCAGATGAAATCTCACCAGTTCTCCCTATAAGCGAACGAGGCCATGCCTCTTACAGGCTGAGAAACTGAGCCTCTCTTTCTTGGTGTCTTATTGGGTCTTCACATGGGGATAAAGCTGGGATTTTACTGCTGCAGAGAGTTGTCTCAAGGATTTGACAGTGCCTGCGGCCAAGGCAAGAGATGCAGGGTTTGATCCCTGGGTGGGGAAGATCCCCTGAAGGAGAAAATGACAGCCCACTCCAGTATTCTTGCCTGGAGAACCCCATGGCCAGAGGAGCCTGGTGGGCTATGAGTGAAGGGACGGAGCACACATGTGGCGCACAGTAGGCTGTCCTTGGCAGCACTGCACAAGGTTCCATGGGGGGATTTTGATGGTGGGATCTGAAGCCCCCTGACCCCATGAGCCTCAGCTGTGGCTGGGGCACCCCAGGGGGTGAGAGGTGGCCGTGGACAGTGGGTCGCATGTCCACAATGAGCCTGTAACCGTGAGAGCACTGGTGTGCTGCAGCCTTTGACTGTGGGTGCTGTTGGGGGACGGGGGCAGGGACATCTGGGGAAAGGAGTCCTGACTGGGGGTTGTTGAGGCCACAGGTTCATGGACCCAGGCTGCCAGGCCCACTTGAGCCTCAGGTTCCTCATCCTTGAAGTGGGAGGTCAGGGTGCAGTGACATCATAGCAATATAGCACCGCCTGTGTAGTAGGCATGGTCCTCCGGGCTTGATGTCCATCAGCTCCTGTAATTTCCTGGGAACTCCACTGGAATGGGGGTCAGGTAGAGCCCTGTTATTATCCCCATTTATGAATGAAGAAACTGAGGCACAGACAGCTTGGTTGGAGTACTTTCCCAGGGTTCCAAGATGGAGAATTTCTGACTCTACTCTGGGCACTGCTGGGAGTGGGGCGAGGTGGGGAAGGAGCCCGATGGGGGAGCCTGCTCAGAGAGGACGGTGTGATGGCCACTGGTCCCTGGGTGCTGGGAGGGGCTGTGGCCGGCACAGTTGGTCTTGCCTTTGGGTTGCATGTGATTGTAAGTTGGGTTGCTGAAGTGGTGAATATGTGCATGTGACTGGGTAGGGGGTGACTTGTGTGTGTGCGCACCTGTCTGGAGTCTACTGGGGCTGGGTAGAGGGATGAGGTGTTGGAGGTTCCCTGTATGTCAGCATTTCAGCTCTAGGTGCACATAGTATGTGTGTGCTTAGTCACTCACTTGTGTCCAACTCTTGCGACCCCATGGACTGTAGCCTGCCAGGCTCCTCTGTCCATGGAATTTTCCAAGCAAGAATACTGGAGTGGGTTGCCATTTCCTTTCTCAAGGGGATCTTCCTGACCCAGGGACCAAACCCACGTCTCCTGTGTCCCCTGCACTGCAGGCAGATTCTTTACCGCTGAGCCACTGGGGAAGGTCCAGGGGTAAAGAAATCTGCCAGTGGGCAGAGAACAGCTGCTTTTTTCCGGCTTAGCTGGTGGAGGGTAAGGGATGAAATTCAATTAATAGATAAGCTTTTCTTTAAATGTAGCTACTGTACACTTGCCTTAATTTACTGGAGCTTTACCGCAATTAACAAAGGCTTTGCAGGTGGAAATGAACAGAGCAGCTGATCATGCTTTTTCCTGGCAGCTTGGGTTCCCTCCCCCCTGGACAGGTGTGTGGTGGCTGTTATTTAATACTATATTTTATAAGGTGCAAATTTAATGAGCTGTTATTTCTAAGCAACATAAACTTAAAGGAATGAACGCTATAATTTTGTGCTAAGTGAGTTTGTACACCAGGATTAAATGCATCTGTTATTTCCTGGTGTTTGGCGGAGACTCCCAGGTGCCCTGTCTCCTGAGCTCATCTGGGAAGCCTGCCGGCCTCGGGTCAGGCAGGAGGTCGGGGTGTGTGGCTGTAGTTTGCTGGAGAGGGTGTGACCACATTTGCCCTTGTAACTAGCTGTCTTTCTCCTGCGGCTCACAAAGCGGGTTTTGTGAGGGGAAAGGAATGCGAGAGTCATGAATTTCTTTCTGAGTCCTCTGCGGAGGAGGAGTGGGCTGTTAATTCATGGAACTGCCTGCCCCAG
>SJXQ01003810.1:734525-811005 GCA_006408695.1 Aepyceros melampus | reverse complement strand
AGTGTAGCCCCAGAGGTCACTGTGTCTTTTTCCAACAATGACTTCATTTCGTGGCCTGCCACCTGCTGCCCCTCGTGTCGCTGTCTAGCCACCTCAGACCCCACATGAATTTGGAAAATCACTTGGGCTGAGTACACTCTAATCCAGCCAGCTGGTCATACATCTCTGCCATGGCCACCACTCAGCCACTCACACAGCCCCCTTGATCAGTTTCTGGCTGCCCACATTGAACTGGTAACAATGAGGGGAGGGATTTTATTCAAAGCTGTAAAAATAGCCACTGTTACACCCCCATAAGTTCTGTAGTTTAAAGGGGTCTGTCCACCTGCTGTCTTGTTTGATGCCTGCAATGACTTTGGGAGGCAGATGGTGGAGCAGGAGCAAGGGGATTGAACAGGCCCATTTTACTGATGGGGAAACTGAGGCCCAGAGGAGGTAAGTGACTTGCTCAGGATGACGGAGGGTAAAATGGTACAATTGAAACCTGGACCCCAGATTTGGAGTTTGTGTTGGGAGTGAACCAATCGCATAACTATCCCCCATGGAGGCTCTGGTAGGAATATCTCTAAGGGAGGATCAGACTCGGCTGTTCTGTGCATGTATGTTGAGTGGGGAGGCTTTCTGAGGGGGGACATCCTGGCTCTTGGGCTGGGTGAGACCCTCAAAACTGTTTTCCTCCTTATTCCCCTGGGAGATGAGGAGACTGAGGCACAGAGAGGGGCTATGACTTGCCCAAGGCCACACGGAGTTAGAGGCCGAGCTGGGCCCAGTCCCTGGGTCCTCCTGTTCTTGGTGCAGCCTTCCTTCCTGTCCATTATGCTGGTGCTGGGCTCAGTTGCCTGTGCTCAATGTCAGAACTGCAGGACAGACAAGTGTGTTGTGATCTGGCCCATCCACCCACAAGTCCTTGAGGCAGATTTCCCTGGGAGGGTGGCTTGGCCTTGTCATGTTGGTCCAGCCTGTCGCTTCTTTGTAGACATGTCCAGGGAGGATGCCTGCTTGGGCTCCTCTGGGAATGGGGGAGGCACCCCAGACTGCAGGAGTGGGACCTCTGTCTCCCCTCTGGCCTGGCTGGTGCTCCCTCCCTGAGCTGACTCGTGTCCTGGGCCCCAGGTGGATCAGCTCAAGCTCAAGGTGAGTCGGCTGGAGGAAGAGTGCACAAGCTGCGAAGGGCCAGGGGGCCACTCCCTGGGACTGAGGAGAAAGAGAAAGAGCCAGACAGTGCAGACCTGGTCTTGGAGCTCCGTGCTGAGAACCAGCGGCTGGTGGCCTCGCTGCAGGAGCTGCAGGAAGGCCTGCAGCAGGTACGTGGGGAGGGGAGACCCTCCTGCTCACTTGTCCCCCTGAGGCCTGGAAGATAAGGATTCTAGATCCAGGGATCTGAGATCTGGCTGGCCTCCTAAGCTCTGAGTGGAGGCCCTCAGCTCTCCCTGGGTGTTGAGTCTGGGGTCTGGGGCTGGGGGAGGCGGGGACTCAGGAAGCCTCTGAACTCCTTGAAACTGTGCATCTGATTTTGTGTGTGAGAGTTTTTCTGGGGAGTGGGCCCCCAGTTTTCCTTGGATTTGTAAAGGAGTCTGACTGTGGAAAGACTGAGACCTCTGAGGTTTGGGTGGCCCCAGGGCTTGCTCAGTGTCCTGTGGCAGGTCAGGGACAGCATGAGCCTGCCACCTGGCCATTACTCTGCACAGGAAGTGGGGGAGGAAGCTAGGACTCTGGTGTATTTTATAGGGTTGGGGGTGCCTAGCTAGGGTGTGGGTCTGGGGACTGGATCTTCGGCCCATGGTCTACCTGCCTGGGCCAGGCTCAGACCCTATGAAAGCCCCTTGTCAGCCCAGAGGAGGGGAGTAGAAATAGGTCTTGGAAATATTACCCATCTTCTGCCCTGGCTAGTGGGTAGGGGCCAGAGCAAGAGAGAACAGGCCTGGCTCTTGTTGAGGAATAAGATCCTGGTCCAACTTGTCCAAGCATGCCCTCATCCACTTACCTCATTTGTACCCCAGATGCTCCCTGGAGGGTGGGCAGAGCTGCTGGAGCCACACCCACGCAGCAGAAGGGGAAGCCGGGGTTCAGAGAGGCCAAGGCTCTCAGCCAGGGGGGCAAAGCTAGTGGGCTGGGGCTGAGGGCTATGTGTTCCCCCTCACCTTACACTCCGGATGGGCCCGGAGCCAGGGCTGAGGCAGCACGAGCTCTGACACCCGCCCCCGCAGGAGGCAAGCCGGCCAGGGGCCCCGGGCTCCGAGCGCATCCTCCTAGACATCCTGGAGCATGACTGGCGTGAGGCGCAGGACAGCCGGCAGGAGCTCTGCCAGAAGCTGCATGCTGTGCAGGGGGAGCTGCAGTGGGCCGAGGAGCTGCGGGACAAGGTGATGTCCACGTTCCCCATACACCCCCTGCCTTGCTCCCACTTGCCTTTTTGCTCACAGCCTGGGGAAGCTCCTGGGGAGTTGGAGGGGGTGAGCATCACCCGTTTACTTCAGCCAGCTTTCCCCGAGCATCTGCTGTGTGCCAGGTCCCGTGCCAAGAGCTGTGCATTCGTTTGTTCTCAAATATGTGTTGAGGTTCATCTGTGAACAAAACAAAGGTCCTTTCTCCTGGGGGGGACAAATTCTAGCAGGAGAGACAAACGGGACACTTTATACACAATCCACAATCCCTCACTTCATGTCATGGAAGGTGATGAGTGCTGTGAAGGAAACAGAGTGGGTTAAGGGGGCAGACTGCAGTTGAAATGAGGAGGCCCAGGTGGGTTGGGATGGGTTGTTGTCCCCATTTTACAGATCAGGCAGCTGAGGCCCCGTGAGGAGATGTCAGTTAGCAGCCCAGGCCACCCAGCTGGGGAGGCGGGCATTCATTACTGGGGCTCAGGCCTTTCCCTGGACCTGCTGGGCTCCTGCCCATGGTCCCCAGCCCTGGAGTCTGACCCGAGTGTGTCCCATCCCGCTCCACTCTGCCACACCCACAGTATCTGCAGGAGATGGAGGACCTGCGGCTGAAGCACCGTACGCTGCAGAAGGACTGTGACCTGTACAAGCACCGCATGGCCACTGTGCTGGCCCAGCTGGAGGAGATCGAGAAGGAGCGGGACCAGGTGAGCCCCGCCTGCTGTGTGCCCAGTCCTCGTTCCCATCCAGGGGAAGACGGGGAGAGGCAGGTGGGACTGGAATCGCAGACAAATAGTATACTTGTCAGTTTAGGATGGGGCAAGAGGCCAGGAGAAACAGACAGGGGACCTGAGTGCTGAGGTATGCCAGCCCTGCCCTCTCAACACATCTGCCTTGCTGGGCTCCTGGGACAGGTATGAAAGCTGATGTGGGCGGCCTTTGCATCTGAATCCCTGTTTTCCCCACATCAAGAACGAGGCTTTCAAATGTTTATTGGTGAAGAGATTCTCAAAAGGTCTGGCTCCCAGGCCCTGGGTACCATTCCTTCACCTCCTGAGGGATGGGCCAAGGCCCCCAGCCCTCCTCATCTGAGCTCCCCATGCAGTGGAGAGGGCAGCAGGTTTTGTCCTTGTTCGAATCCCTGGAGCAGTTGGTGTCTACACGTGAGTGTGGGCCTCGGGGGGCCTGGTGAAAACGCAGATTTTGGGTTTCAATCCCGGACATACTGGTTCAGGTGGTCTGGGGTGGGCCCAGGAATCTGCACTTCCCCTGGTTGCTCCTAGCCCCTGAGACTCTCACCCCTGTTCCCTCTGAGACAATGGGTAGTAGGTCCCTGTGGCCATGGACCCAACTCTTGGGCACCCTGGTCTACCTTGTGTAGAAAAGTTCTTTGGGTACACCGGGCTGGGTTTTGAACCCTGGAGGCTGGGAATAAAGTCCCCCATACACGGTGTGTCCCATAGAAGAGTTTTGAGTTGTTTCTGGGAAATGGTATGAGCCTGGACTCTGCAGCTGTGTCCCTGCTGGCTTGGTGGCCCTGCCTGTAAAATGAAAACAAGGAGGCTCTCTAACTTGAAGAGTTAGTGTGAAGATTAAATGAGCGAATATTTATCACAGGGCACAAGCGTGCAGGAAGTTCTTAATAAACATTAGCTGCCGGTCCTGTTGCTACCCACCCTGTCTCCCACCCCCTGGCCTGATCTGAGAGGTCAGAGGCCAGGACAGCTGAGCCAGCATGTCACCTTCAGCTCCTGGTCCCAGTTCCCTCCTTGCCCACTGTTGCCAGGCCATCCAGAGCCGAGACCGTATTCAGCTACAGTACTCGCAGAGCCTCATTGAGAAGGACAGTACCGGAAGCAGGTCCGAGGCCTGGAAGTGGAGCGGGATGAGCTGCTTACGACGCTCACCAGCCTGGAGGGCGCCAAAGCCCTGCTGGAGGTGCAGCTACAGCGAGTCCAGGGGGGTCCCCATCTCAAGGTGAGCAGGGTCAGGAGTCCAAGCTGGAACTCTCAGCCAGAGTGAGACCTGGTGAGAGACCTCAGCTGGGGGTGGGGATGTGAGGGACTCATTGGGAGTCCTCACCTGGGCCTGGGAAGATGCAGGCTCTGGAAGGAAACATGTAGGTCCTGGCTGGAGTCATCATGCCAGTCTTGGAGGGGGCTGTTGGTCAAGGTGGACAAAATGCAGCTCGGATGGGTGGGGGTTGGTATATCAAGGAACAGGACAGGAGTGTAGGGGCCTCTGGGTTTCTGAGGTTACACCTGGGGCACGAAAAACAGTTTGAAGCTTGTCTTATCATACACTTGGAGAACCCCAGCTCCCTGAGGGCTGGTGAGCATCTTAGAATGCAAAATGTGTGCCCTAGAAGTTCCTCAGAGACCGACTAGTACAGTTGCCTGATTGCACAGGGCCCAGAGAGGGGCAGAGGCTTGCCCAGGATCACATAGCCATCCAACAGTGCAGCCGAGCCCCTAGATGCCTTATCAATCAGACACTGGCTCTCAGATCTCTGTCAAGATAGGAAAAGAAAGGCTTTTCCTATTTTGTGTGTGTGCTTAGTTGCTCAGTTATATCTGACTCCTGCTGACCCTTTGGACTGTAGCCCACCAGGCTCCTCTTTTCATGGAATTTTTCAAGCAAGAATGCTGGAGTGGGTTGCCATTTTCCTCCTCCAGGGGATCTTCCTGACCCAGCGATTGAACCCACATCTCCTGTGTCTTCTGCATTGCAGGCGAATTCTTTACCCACTGAGCCATCGGGGAAGCCCCTTTCCTATCTTGGGTTTGCTTAAAGAGGATCAGTCCACCAGCTGTGTAGTACCTAAAGAAACAGAACAAAAGAAGCATAAATCTGTGATTTTTGACTTTTAATATCCTCAGTGGCTTACTTTGCCCTAGAAGTCCCATAGGGTGGTTCCCTTACTTGCCTACCTCGAGCCTACTTCTCTCAGTCTCAACTTTTTTTTTATTAAACTTTTTGTTTTGTATTGGCATATAGCCATTTAATAATATTGTGATGTTTTCAGGTGGACAGCAAAGGGACTCAGCCATACATATATGTGTATCTGTTCTCCCCCATACTTCCCTCCCCTCCAAGATGCTACAGGACATTGAGCAGAATTCCATATACTGTACAGTAGGACCTTGTTGGTTATCCATTTAAAATAAAGCAGTATGTACATTGTTGATCCCACACTATCCCTTCCCCCAGTCTCAGCTTTTTAATTCCTAGAATGTGTCAGTCCTGCCTCAGGGCCTTTGCTCTGACTGTTCCATCTGCCTCCCCAGCTTTAACACCTACTTATCCTTGAGTTCTCAGTTCCAACCACACTTTCCTTGGAAAACACTCTGATGGCCCCTTGGCCAGGTGGGGCCTTTAAGTGCCTTCCCTACCCTAGGTGCCTTCCTTCCCAGCTCTTTTGGAAGCTGAGCCTTAATTCCTTCATCTGCCCGCTTGTTTATAGTTTGTCTCCTCCACTAGGCTGTGAGCTCCATGAGGGCAGGATGCATTTCCCTCCTTCCCCACCTCATCCCTGTTACCAGCACTTGAGCTTTGAGCAAATGGTGGTGGCTGGCCCTGGCCCAGCGCTGCTGACCGCTCCCTCTCCTATTCCTCTCCAGGCCTGCGCCTCTTCCCATTCCCTGTGCTCCAACCTCAGCAGCACCTGGAGCCTCAGCGAATTCCCATCCCCACTGGGAGGCCCAGAAGCAGCCGGGGAGGCGACTGTCATGGGAGGGCCGGAGCCCCACACCTCGGTAAGACGCCTGCCCTAGCCCAGATGTTGGGAGGTACAATGGCCATCATATTATTACTGACACACAGGGGGCTCTCCAGTTTGCTGACCATTCCATTTCCCACGAGAGGAAATTGAGGCCCACGAAAGCTAAGTGCTTGTTGAAACTCCCAAAGAAGCTGGCTCAGTGCTGGGCCTGGGCTCAGGTGCCAGGAGACCTGGGGAGCCATTCACATACCAAAACTTCGCAGAGCCCGCCTGTCCATTCTGGGCTCAAGTTCCTGTCTGTGAAATGAGCACAAACTTGGCACAATGAGCTGTGGGCGGGTGCTGTGGGGGTGACCAAGCCCTGTTGTGACTTTGCAGGAGGAGGCCATGGACAATGAGAAGGAGATCAATCGCCTCTCCATCCTGCCCTTTCCACCCAGTGCTGGCTCCATCCTCCGCCGGCAGCGAGAAGAAGACCCTGCGCCCCCTAAGAGGTAAAGGGGTTGGGGGGCACTACTCTTGCCTCCCAGAATCCCTGATGCCATGGTCAGGTCTAGGCTGTCACCTCCCTTTGCTGCCCTTAAATGACTGAAGCTATGGAAACCCAGGTCCCAGGAGTCATATGTGTAACCAAGGGGTTAAGACAAGGTCAAAGGGCAGAGTGAGCTCAGTCCCTGCTGAGCACCCTGACATAAGAGTCACTGGAGGTTAAGCCTCAAAGAGCCTTAATCCAGGGGGAAGCCTGGGTGTTCAGGACTAGGAGACACGGAGGAGGTTCTCAGTGGTCAAGGATCTCAGGCAAGAAAGGCTGCAGGTTCAGGCAGCAGCAGAAAATGGGGGCCAAATAAACTGAACCATATGATTGGTGCCAGGACTGAGGGTGGGAGATAGCCTGCCACCTTGCATGTGTCCCCCGTAATTGGCTTGATGTAATGAGTGAACCCGCCATGATGAGTGTGCTATGGGAACGTCATGGTCTAGTGTGGGAGGCAGACCCTGGAGCTACAAATGACAGTAGAAAGTAGAGTTGGGATGAGGCATGAGAGGTCAGGGCAGGCTTCCTGGAGGGAGAGGCATTACAGACCAGAAGGGGTGGCCTTCTAGGTGGAGGGACATGGGCACAGTTGCACGGTCAGAATATTAGCTTCTTCCCCTGTGACTTTAGAAGTCTAGCATGCATGTGCTTGGGGGTGCCAGACACTGGGGCAGCACGGGGACAGGAGCAGGGGGTGGGGATGAGTGCCCACTGTGCTCAGTGCTGGCCCCTCCCGCCCTCTCTCTGCCCAGGTCCTTCAGCAGCATGTCAGACATCACAGGTAACAGCCCCGGGGCTCCCTGGGGAGGGCTCGTCTGGGAACCCACCTGAGGCTGGTGCTACCTATGCTGCCCTTGGCCTGCACCCCCTCCCTGAGGCTCTGCTGTCCCCTGAGCAGGGAGGCTCTGCTCAGGAGGCCCCGGGGGAGTTGATTCCCACCTCTCATCCTGAGCCCATCCTGGTCCTCTCTCCTGGTCTCAGCTGTGCTCTGTGGAGCTCCTCAGTTCCAGCCCACCCTCCACCTTCTTCCAGGAAACTGAAGGGTCACCCTGCTCGACCCAGGCCCAGCCCTGTGAGTCCAATGTGTTCCCAGGGCCTCCAACCTGCCAAGGTCTCTGGGCCCTGAGCCATCTCTGGGCTCAAGGGGCTCAACCCCTTCTCATGGACCCAGCCGTCCCTCACTGGTCTGCTGGCGCCCCTGAACCTCACCCCTCCTCCCCAGGGAGTGTGACGCTCAAGCCCTGGTCCCCGGGCCTCTCCTCGTCCTCGTCCTCTGACAGCGTGTGGCCTTTGGGAAAGCCGGACAGCCTTCTGGCCAGAGGCTGTGGCCTGGATCTCTTCAACAGGTACCACAGTCGCCTGGGGTAGGGTGGAGCCGGGGGGCTGGTCCGGATCCCCAGAGAAGGGTGAGCAGGGGTGAGGTGGGAGGGAGCAGCAGAGAAGTCCTTGCCTCATGCCTCTGTCAGACTGTTGGGTTTTTGCACAGAGGCAGACATTAAATTCATATGCTGTCACCATTGTCTGGGAGGCTTGGGCTGGTTATTTCACCTCTCTGGGCCTCAGTCTCCTCATCGGGGTAAAGGGCACAGCAATGTCTTCTGCAGGTGATGTTTGGAGGCTTAGGACTTGTGGCAGCCAAGCACCCCGCTTTGCCAGGCATGTGGTGGGTGCTTGGTAGTGGCAGCTGTTACTTGCACTGCTTGCTTGTCCCTGGTCAGATCTCCCAGCAGGACTGAGCCTCCCAGCACTGTGTGCTGAGGGTGGGGTGGAGTGGTGGTAGTTTGTCGTTTGTAGCTCCCTGCAGCTGAGCTGGCCCCATGCCCATGACTGGAGACACGAACCTTGGCGGCTCCCAGCATGCTGCAGGCCATGTGCTCTGTGCATTTTGGTGGATGCCTGGCTTTCCTGGTCAGTGATCTCAGAAGGACAGGCGATGGAAGAGGCTGATCTGAGAATGTGGCCTTTGAATGCAGCCAGGAGAGAGCAGGCCAGGAGGGCAGCTGGGTGATATGGAGAGGAGAGAACAGAGGCTGTCCAGGGACAGGCCTGGCGTTCAGTGGTGACTGGAGCGTGAGGGCAGGGAAGGGGGAAGGGGGAAAGGTGAAAGTCGAGGCTGGGGCAGGCTTTGTGAGTCAGGCTGGGGAAGTGTGGTGCTGTGCACCCTGGGAAACCTGGGCAGCGAGGGGAGGGGGGGATGGTGCTTAGCTATTACTAAACGCAAGGCCAGCTCCTGGCTGCTTTACAACATTCCCTCTGTCCTGGGAGCAGGCTCTATTATGATTACCCTTTTTTATAGAGGAGGAAACTGAGGCTCAGAAAGGTTAAGCGACTTGCCCGAGGTCACCCAGCTGGGACGTGCCAGGGCCAAGGTCCAGAGAGGCCTGACCAGATTTGGGTTTTGGGGAGGGCATAGGAAGCACTGAATGTCAGAGCTGGAATGTGGGTATGCTGGTTACAGAGGACAGGTCGCTCGAGAAATCAGGGCAGAGCAGCACCAGGAGCCTCCTGCCTCCTGGAAGCAGCTTGGCCAGGCCCCTGCCCCTACTCTCACCGTTCGGCACAAGGCCCAGTGTGACATTGTTTCCCACTGTGCAGGACGTGCTTCTGGGGGAAGGGGCGGAGGCGTCTCCCTTCCTGCCTGCCTCGGCCCTTCCTCCCTTCCTCCGCTCAGGCCTGCAGCAGGGGTCCTGGCTGCTGTCCAGGGCCTCCGCCACAGAGGGAGCTGGAGGTTCTGGCCCATGTGATCATGGGACCACCTCTGATGCCCACACAGTTCCTGGGGAGGAGGGAGATGGGGGAGGAACACAGATTGAGGGTTGGGGCAGGGTTGGTGGACTAAGAGAGAAGGGGGTGGGCTGATGGGAGTTCAGGGATGTGAGAGCCCTAATGGACTGGGGAGCATTGTTTGCACATGTCCTCGGCCGGAGGCAGGGTTACAGGTCAGAGCACAGTCGGGATCCAAACAGACTTGTGAGCCAGCTGAAATCCTGGCTCTGTCACTTGCTACTGTGGGGCCTTGAGCAACTCATTTAATTTCTCATTACCTCAGTTTTCTGCTCTGTAAAATGGGCTCACAGTAGTACCTGTCCCTTGGAGTGATTGTGGAGGTTCTAATATTCTTACTAGATTGCTAAATGCAGTGCCTGGCTCGTAGTGAGTGGGAAGTTAGCTATTATTGGTGCTGTTGTGGCTTAATCCTCAGAGTAGCCCTGCAAGCCTCATATACAGATGATAATGAGGCTCAGAGTCAGGAATGTGTCCCATGGCCACTTGGTGGTGGAGCTGGGGATTCCAGAGTCCCTTCCTCTCGTCACAGCTACTTGAGTTTTTTTTTTTTTTTAACTTTTATTTGTTTTTGACTGCGCTGGATATTCATTGCTGCACACAGGCTTTCTCTAGTTGCAGCAAGAGAGGGCTACTCTCCAGTTTTGGTGTGCAGGCTTCTCATTGTGGTGCCCCCTGCCTTGGAGCTCAGGCTCAGTAGTCGCGCACGGGCTTAGTTGCCTCATGGCATGTGGATTCTTTCCAGAACAGGGATCAAATCCGTGTCCCCTGCCTTGTCAGGCAGATTCTTAACCACTGTACTACCAGGGAAGTCCCCACTGAAGCTGCTTTAATCTCCACCTGTGTTGAGTGCTCCCTGTGTGTTGGGCATTGTACTCTTCGCTCTCCCCTGCCCCTCTTGGCTCCCAGAGCCTTGGGCCAGGGCGGAGGATGGTCAGCAGGTGGAAAAGAGTGAAAGTGAGATGTTGGGTGGGGAGGACACTGGGAGAGTATTGGGGTGCTATCTCCTGGGCAGGGCCATACCTGCCTGCTCTTGTCACAAAGGCAGGATCTCCGGCATTGGCCGACCTCGCACAGAGAAGGTTTGGGTAGGTCATTGTCTAACTCCACCACCCACCAGCTGTGTAACCCTTGGCAATTGTAACTTCCCCTGGCTTCCGTTTGCCTCTTCTCTTACGTTGGGCGAATAACAGATGGCTTCTGTAGGGTGATTGGGAGGATTCAGTAAGGTAATCTGTGTGACATGCTTCCATCTCAGCTTCATAGGTCCCTGACCTATCAACCTAGGAATCTTCCCACAGTGCCCCAGGGTGTAGGGCAACACTCCTCCAAGCCACCTAACTCATGATGCTCAGGGTTGGCAGAATGAAGGACTTGGCCCAGTTCCTGTTGTTCCCCTGTGACTTGACTCCTGAGCTGACACTGGGGGATAGGATGGGGAGCCCTCTCCTGGTGGATGGGGACCCCTATCCTTCCCACAGGCAGGACTGGGATCAATCAGATCTTGTTGCCAGAAACCTAAGAGCTCCTGAGAGGTTGGAGCTGGCAACCACTGCCCTCCACCATGTTCCTTTTTCTTCCCTACCCGCTTGTCTGCTGAGGTCTGAGTCTGAGAGACCTGATCTGGATCCTGCCCTGTGAGCTCCCAGGTAGTAGCCTGGGGCTGTGGAGGCTCAGAGAAGTCACTTGGTCCCTCAGGAAGGTGGGCAAGGGCATCCTGAAGGAGAGGATGCCCAAGCTGGGTCTCTGAGCCTGAAAAGGTGGAACGGCTGAGGAATTGTCCTGATGCTGGAATTGCAGGGAGGGGGCGTGGCATGCAGGCAGGGGTAGGGAGTGAGCAGATGGACCTGGAGGGCCTGAATGCAATCTTCTCACTGAGCCCTCAACTGGAGAAGCCAACAGTGGTCATCTGTCTGTGGGTTTGAAATTGGGTGGGGGGAAGCTGGACCACAGAGAGGTGCTTGTCCTGAATCACAACTGGTGATAGTGAATGTCTAGTTTTTATCAGGCACTGTTTCAGCAACATCCAGTGTTTAAACCTACTGAGTTGTACAACGAGGTAGATAGACACAGATGGGACTGCTGAGAACCAGTGGCCTCCTGGCCCCAGAGTTCCTGCTGGTGCCCTCCACAGCACTTTTCTCAAACTCTTCTGATGGTATCCCGCTGCAGGAGAAACCCAGTATAAGTGCCTGGAACAAAAGGGTCACAGGAAGATAGTTGAATTTACTTGAAGGGAGGCAGGCTTGTATTTTCTATTCCATTCCATTCAAAAACAGTGCTGGTCATGACCCAGTGAATTTCATAACCCATTTAGTTGTAAAGCCCTGGAGCCCTCTGGTTTCCACCTCTACCTGCATTATCTCTATATTTGTCTAAGCCTCACACTCACGGTGGGAAATGAGTGTCATCATTGTCCTTGCCTTATGGATGTGGGGATAGAATCAAGTGGCCAGCTCGCTTACAAAGGCTAGAGCACAGTTAGTACTGGGTTGGAGCTGACAGCTGTGGCTTCAGCCATCCAGCCATTGGGCAGCATAGCTAGGCCCAGCCTCAGGCCTCCCATCTCTGTCCAGGCCTTTCTGTGCCCAGTCGATGCGGCCAGGACAGTCCCGAGGCTGAAGGAGCCTGTAAAGGCAGCCCAGATGTCCCCAGCACCCATGTCTATCCCCAGCCCCTGGGTCTTGGTCCTCTATTTTGACTGAGGGGGCAGGAGCCAGGCTAGACTCCCAAGGGCCAGGGTCTTCCCCTGCATGGGTACTGATTGCGTTAAGGTCTTTGCAGCCTTGCCCACCCTGGGGAGGCAGCAGGGGGCAGTATGGCTGTGTGGCTGAAGCTGCCAGGGTAGATGGGGAGGTGAGTGAGTGCCCAAGTTTTCCTGGGCTCCCACTCTATTTGGGACACACCCACAGAGCCTGACCTCTCTCCTTCCCTAGAACCATGGAGGAGGGGTTGTGGGGAGACTTGTGGTCAGTTCTCTCTAGTCTGGCCACAGGGCTTCACCATTTCTCATCCAGGGATAGGCAGAGTCCTCCTATGATAGGGATTTGGTGACTCTGTCCTGACTGTCAGTGGTACCCACTGACCACCAGAGGAAGGTCAGATACCTTCATTCCTTGCCCTCCATAGGCTGGCTCCAGCTTGCCTTTCCTGGGAGCTGGTTCCCAGGATGTTAAATTAGTTAATTAGGGCAAGGAGTTTAGCATGGTGTCTAGCACATGGGAAGCACCCAGTAAGTGTTTGATGCTACTGTTATTATTGTTGTTATTAAATTCTTCTGCATTGTATCCTATTCTCCACACTTCTGCCTATACCAGCTCTTCAGTCTGGAACCATAGGGTTCTGTGTGTTCCAGAAGTTCTTCTATTCTTCACCCTCATATAGCCTAGCTGCTGCTTCCTCTGGGAAGCCCCTCCCCTTTATGCTCCTACTTCCAGCAGTAACCGTCCCTGATCTGTTATGATTTAAGAGTGACCTCTTGCCCTAGACTATGAGCATAACAAGCTCTTATTAGTCATCTGCCAGATGTGCCAGACACTTGTGATTGGTGGTAGGGATCCAGAGCCAAACATGATAGAGGGCTGATTCTCAAGGCATTTTATTGAGGGAGGAAACCAAGGGGAAAATAGAAAAACAGGGTGCTCCAGCAAGAAGCTTCACCTCACTGTGTGCAGGGGTTTGAGGGTTTTGGGAAGGAGAGGTTGCTTTTGACCTGAGCTATGAAGGATAAGCAGAATTTGCCAGGCAAAAAAGGGAAAGAGCATTCCAGCAGGTGCAGTGTCCTGGGGTGGCAGTCTTGGCATCTTTGGGCCATCACTATAGTTCTTCAAGGATACTGAACTGAATCAACATACTGACTAAACGCTAATTCCATCTCCTTTCTCTCTGCTCAGGTCTCTGGCTATCCGAGTGTCTGGCTGGAGTCCCCCTGGGGGACCTGAGCCCCAGGAAAAGGGCCCAGATAGCCTGTCATTCCTCGGGGACAGCTGGTCTGGGGCTGTCGTCGGAGGGTGCTCTCTGGGCCAGGGTCGGCCAGGGTAGAACCAAGAGAGGTGAGGCCCCGCCCCTCTGAGCTAGGGCCCAAATCGGTACATTAGCTGGGGCTGGGCGCCCTCTGATTGGTGGATCTAGATCATTGGGCGGAGTTTCTGGAGATTGGTTGAAACAGAGGTGGGCTTATCGATTAGCCCCGCCTCAGCCAGCATTAAGTGAAATCTGATTGGGCAGGGGCTGGGAGGTGGGGCAGACTGGTAGCACCTGGACAGATCCCCACCCTTACACGTGGAAAAGACCGGACTGAGCGACGCTGGGTGGGGAGGCCAGTTGCAGGGAGCAGGATCTGACTGGGCATGCACCCTGTAAGGTGGGAACATCAGAATTTTGAGACATGGTCACCCCCACACGCGGTGTTCTTCGGCCCCAGGGCTGTCCTGGGAAGCCCTGGGAAGCTAGCTCAGTTTCCTCCCTGTCTGGGTTTTCTCCCAGCCAAGGGCAGAGGCTGCTGGTTTGGAGGGGGCAGGCCTGGAAGGCGAGGCCCAGCAAAGAACCTTGCCCCGGAAACAGACGTCCACTCTCCCACTGATGGACTTCAAGGGTAAACCTGGCCTGGGGCGGGCAGGCACTGAGGACTCAGGAGTTCTGGAGGGTCAGAACTGAGGGCTCACGAGAAGGTCCCTCCAGTCCATAGTGTGGGTGGGACAGCCGCGGCCTGGGAGGGGGATGCCTCGCCTCCTGACTCCTGTTACTGCTCTTCCCTTCTACACCGCTGTCCCCTTGCTAGTTGTCTCTTCTTATGCTCTCCCTTTGTTTTGTCCTCAGTAAGCAATTTACAGTAAAAGGAGCACTGGATAGGAGTTCAGGAACCTGGGTTTGGGTCCTGGTTCTGTCCCCAGTGGGCTTGGTGGCTTGGGGCCCATCCCTTCCCTCCCTGGGCCTTGGATTCTCATTTTAAGAAGGGGAAGGTGTGGCCTCTCTGAGGTTAATGCTTGACTTTCTCCTTCCCTTGTCCTTACTGCTGCCCCCTGCCTATCCACACTCAGCCTGCCAGTCCTTCCACGAGGCCCTGGACGCCTGGGTGAAGGAGCCAGGACCTGAGCCCTTCTACATTCGAGCCAACCTCACCCTGCCTGAGCGGGCTGACCCCCACGCCCTGTGTGTGAGAGCTCAGGAGATACTGCGGCTGGTGGACCCGGCATATAAGCGACGGCAGGAGTGGTTCTGCGCGCGGGTCGACCCTCTCACCCTGCGAGACCTGGACCGGGGCACCGTGCCCAACTATCAGAGGTGACACAGCCCGCGGCCCTGGGAGCCGGGACTGGGACGGGGGACTCTTGTTCCGCTCCCGCAGTCCTTTGCCATCCTCTGGGATAGGATTGGGGGAGGGGGCTGGAGGAAAGAAGGTGAGGAACTCCCCACCTCCCTGCAAACTCATGACATGACCTCCCTCTTCCCCCACCCCCTCCCGCCAGAGCCCAGCAGCTCCTGGAAGTTCAGGAGAAATGCCTGCCATCCAGCCGACACCGGGGCCCCCGCAGTAATGTAAGCTGGGCTACGGAGGACAGGGTGAGGGCTTTGGGAGGGGGGGCCAAAAGGGAGAGGACAGGCTCCATTATCTGGAAGCTGGGAGAGGAGACCCCAACCCACTTGGTTGCTCATCTTCTCGGTGAGCATTTTGGTTGTGTCTTCACCCAGACTTGGTTGATCCTATTCCCAGCATGTCCATCAAAGAGAATAGCAATAGGGCTCCAGTCCAGGTAGTTGAGAGGGGGAAGTGAGGCAGTATGCCTGGTGCTCAGGAGTATGGGTGGCATGTGGTGAGCACTTAACAGAACAATAATCACACTTCCTTCTCTGATCCCTGGACCATGGGCCTAGGCAGAGCAAGGCTTGGAGAGGTTAAATATTTCAAGAGACCATGGTACTAAAGAGAAGGTGGAGAGCCTGGGCTTTAGAGCCAGGCCTCCAGAGTTTGCATCCCAGCTCTGCTCCTTCTTTGCTGTGTGACCTTGGCCGACCACCTGACCCTCTCTTGAGGCTCTGTTTCATCATTGTAAAATGGGGAACCCATGCCTGTCTCGTGGGTTCATGCATGTGGGATCTAGTTAGCATTTGTCCCATTGTCACATTATTTGACACCTGTCAACTATTGATATCCATGGGGTCGCAAAAAGTCAAACATGACTGAGCAACTGAACAACAACCACCATGATTGTTGTAATTAGCAGTATCAATTTTGGTTTTTCTATATTCGTCCTACCCTGCTGATTAATTGGAAGAGACCCCAGAGTTTGTCTCTTACATCTTATTAGGTCCTTCTTGGCCTCGATCTCTGATCTGTAATGTGGAGGCAGACCTAAGGCTCCTCTAGCTCTAACTAGCTCTAGAAGCCTTACTTCCCTGGATTTCTAGTAATGGTCACCCTCCTCTGTCTCGGGGGCTGTACTGGGCCAGGTGGGGGCCAGGGACAGCCAGATAGAGAAGAGGTTCTTGTGCTGACCTGTGAGACTAGACAGTAGGGCCCTTTCTCCCTGAGGATGGGACAGAGCTGAGCTCTGAGGTGCCCCTCTTTTTCTACTCCCTCAACTAGCTAAAGAAGCGTGCCCTGGACCAGCTGCGACTGGTAAAGCCTAAGCATGTGGGGAGTCCTCCTGGGGACTCCCCAGAGCAGCTGCTGCTGGAGCCCTGCTCAGGTGCGTGCCCAGGTGCAAAGGTGCAGCCATTGCCTACGGGCTCCAGGAATGTGCCCATCTGGGTGTCCTTTGGCCTTGGTGTTCCCTTTGGCCTTGAAGGGCTTGTGGGAGGGTTCCAGTCGGGGGCAGGATGCAGGCCAGGGACCTGGTGGGAGATGGGCCACAAGGATGGAGGGAGCTGGTGTGTGTCCAGGTGTGACCAGGGGTGAGGCACGGACAAGCATGGGCCTGTTTTTGTCTGGCACAGCATGCACAGCTGTGCCTTTTGCCTGTGTCTGGTGGCAGGTGCCATGATGACCCCAGAGAGAGTTCCTGGAGGAAGGAGGATGAGGGGTTAGGGGAGCCCAAATAGCAATTCTGAGGGTAAGGCTGGTTAGGAAAGTTTCCTGGAAGGGAGATTGTTTGAACTGGGCTTTCAAGGATGAAGAAGACTCCATGCCAGGCAGAAGGCAGACTCAGAGGCATGGCTATGTGTTGTATGCCTGGAGAACACAGAGTACAGCAGGCCCATAACTCTTGTCATGCATTGTGCCAGAGGGGAGGGGGGAGGTAGGAGGGGTCTCTGCCCACCTGGGAGCTTGGGAAGGCATGACCTGGGCTCTGACAGGAGAGTTAACTGGGCCACCAGGGTATGCAGAGGTCCCGTGATTACAGCTGCTGATCTGTGAGGTCGGAATAGAGCTTGTAGTGAGAGGATCTGTGGCTTGCTGCCTCCCCAGCTCCGGCAGGGCTGGGTCACCCACGTGGAGGATGTGGCCTTCTTCCTGAGAGTTGTGGGAAGTCACTGGTGCATTGAACACAGGGGAGTTACAGGATTTGACTTCAGCGTTGAAGCCTGCCTCAGCTGCCGAGAGGAGAATGGCCTGTAGGGGGCACGGGTGAGGCCTGGAATGGGGAGGAGGACAGTCCCAGTGAAGTCCAGCAGCGGGTGTTAGGAAGGGAAAGAAGATAGGGGCCTTGAGAGGAGGTACTAGGGTTCTGAGTATTGAGGGGGCTGGCCATCCCAGCAGCGAGGAGCTGGGGCCCTGCCTGCACCCTCATCTTGTCTACATCCTGTCCCCTCCCGTGCCCAGAGCCAGAGCGGAGCCTCAAACCCTACAGCCTGGTGCGGCCCCTGCTGGTGTCTGCCCTGCGGCCCGTGGTACTCTTGCCTGAGTGCCTGGCGCCCCGGCTCATCCGCAACCTCCTAGACCTGCCCAGCTCCCGGCTGGACTTCCAAGTGTGCCCAGCAGGTGAGCCTGTGCACTTGAAGATGGGAGGGCAGGGTGGCACTGTGGGGCAGTCAAGCCCACTGGCTTTTCATTTGTGCCTTTCTGTGCTTTGCAGAAAGCCTCTCTGGAGAGGAACAGTGTACACTGTCAGCACCCGGAGCCCCCAAGGCCCAGCCTGCTGCCCCCGGTCTGGCAGCAGGATCCGTGCCATCCAGGAGTCTGTCGGAAAGGTAGGTGCTTGGGGTGGGGCATGAGGGTGGTGCCCTCTGGGCCCAGGAGCAGAGGGTGACCCTGGGCAAGCCCCTTCCCTTCCATGGGTGTCTTCACACCTGTGAAATGAGTGGCCTGGGCTACTCTGCCTCAAGTGGCTCACCCTGGAGAGTTTGGCTGATACATCTGATTTGTTCATCCTTGTCTCAGACTTGCCGCTCCCCTGGGAGCCACCTGGGGCTACCAAGGGTGGGGTCAGCGCCCTCTGCAGATCGAGGTCTAGGGAAAACAACTTATTTCCCTGGATCTTGGGCTTTCCCTTCCAATTCTTTCCCTATTGCCAAGGTGGATGGGGAAGCTGGACCCTTTAGGAGGCTGTGTTATGGGAGCCTAGTCAGGGGGCAGGGAGGCTAGGGTCTCTGGCCTGGGAGTAAAATGTAGCCTTGACCACCCCTACCCCGAGAAGAAGCACTGCCTGTTGGAGCTGGGTGCTCAGGGTGTGCGGGAGCTGGTCCAGAACGAGATCTACCCCATTGTCATCTACGTGGAGGTGACCGAGAAGAATGTCCGGGAAGTCAGGTGAGTTGGGCCGGGAGGAGGGGTAGGGACCCTGCGCTTCCTCCTGTTTGGATGCCTTGGCTCTCTCTCTCTCTCCATCTCTTCGTTTGCCTTCTATCTGTCTCTCTGACTCCCTCTGTCCGTCCTCCCTCTCTGACTCTCCATGTCTTAGTCCATTCCTTGCTCTCTGTCCCACTGTCCGTCTTCATCCCCTACTCTGACCACGGCCTGCTGTCCTCTCTCGGCAGGGGTCTGCTGGGCCGGCCGGGCTGGCGGGACTCCGAGCTGCTGCGGCAGTGCCGGGGCTCGGAGCATGTGCTCTGGGGGCTGCCCTGCTCCTGGGTGCGGGTGCCTGCCCATGAGTGGGGCCACTCGGAGGAGCTGGCCAAGGTGGTGCGGGGACGCATCCTGCAGGAGCAGGCCCGCCTCGTGTGGGTGGAGCATGGAGTGCCAGAGGCGGCGGCAGCAGCAGCAGCAGCGAGGCCTGAGGGCCCCCCTGGAATGCCTGCACCTTCCTCACTCACTCAAGAAGCCACCAGCAGGGACCCTGGTATCTGCAGTGGAGCAGGGTCCTCCCATCCTGAGCCTTCCCCAGCCCTGGGACTGTTGACGTGGGGCCCTCGGCTCTGGGCTCTCTCACCTGCAGGAGCCCCTGGCCAGAGCTCCCTTCCAGCCCTGGACTTGCTGCTCTGGGCCTTCCCCTGGCCCTGTGTCTCCACGGACCCTTCTCGCGGGTCTCACACGCACATCTGTGTCCTGTCCCTCACGGCGCTCCTCAGAGTGTCTGCGTTCTCAGTACTGTGCATTGGTTTGCACACCCAAGATCCCACTGGGCAGACTCGAGTCTGCGCCTCCCCTCGGCTCACAAGGTCTCCTGGCTCCACAGCCTCTTATTATTTTTTTTGGCCTCACTGTGTGTGGCATGCAGGATCTCTGCTCCCTGACCAGGGACTGAACCTGTGCCCTGTGCAGTGGAAGCACAGAGTCTTTGTTGCTGGACCCCTGGGGAAGTCGTCCACAGCCTCTTCTGTTCACAGGAGCCCCCGAGCCTGTCATGTGTGATACCCACCCGTCCAGCTGACATTTCTTGTGTTTACCTCCATGGGGGCATTGTGGCTTCCCCAGTCCACTGTCGCCTGTGACCCTCGTGTCTTCCAGTCACATGTGTCTGTGGTTCTCCCCTGTGTAAATGTCATGCCCCCCACCCCCGTGACCCTTAGGCATTAACCCACGTGTGTTCCTGGTGAGCACACCTGAGGACCATGTTCTCACAGCACCTGCGCCCCTCCCTGCCCTGCCTCTCAGAGGGATGGGTGGGGAGGGGGCCAGCCGCTCCATTATCAGAATGTACAGCTTGTGGATTTTTAATGGCCTTTTTTTCCCCTCAGAAGCTGCACATTATGGAACATTAAACAGTTTGTCATAGAAGCTGGTGGCCTTTTTCTTGCTTGCCTCCCTGGCCTGGGCCCCTTTCCCTCGTCCCACTTGTTGCCACCCCCAGCTCAGGTTGATGCCACCTTTCAGGTTCCCGCTCGCTCATGGGGAGGGTCAGATTTCTCTCCTGACTCATCCTGGAGCTGCCTGCCATCTGTGCTGGCATCACCTTACCTGCCCCCAAATGACCGGAGGAGGGCCCCACAGATGGGCCACCCCTGCACCCAGCCCTGCCTGTGTCTGATCATCAAAGAGATGTCTCCTGGAGCGGGGATGCCTAACCAGCATGGTCTGGTCTTAGGCTAAGGGGCTTGGCCACTGAATCCAGAAGACTAAGAGCAAACCCTCAGTGTACTACCAAGCCCGTGAGACTGCTTCACTGTGGAGAGAATGAGTACTTCCAATGGGAGAAATCTAGGCAGGCTTACTGGAGGAGGTGCTGCTTGAGCTTGGGGTGTGGGATTCCTTTCTTCAGGAAGCACGTAAGGGACTCACATGCCTATGTTGTTCCTGGTCATCCTAGGACTCTCCTCAGTCACAGTGATGAACTTGGGCAGGCTCCTGGGAGTTGGGGGAGTGGATAGACTAGATGGAGGGAACCTCAAGAGCAATGGCTCAGTGGCAGGAAATGGGTTGAGATTGGCCACTGGAGAGTGGTAGGAAATGAAGCTGAGAGGCCCAAGTCCAGGGGTTGGGGGCTGCTTACATTTGAATTCTGGCTCAGATATCATTTCCACAAAGCCTGCTGAGTTTCCCAGGCCTTGGGAATTCTGAGCCATGCCATGCTCTGCTTTGTGGCCAGATGGTGGGTCTCTATGGGTAGCTATTGGCTCCCTGGCCATGGAGACTGGGTTATGCTCATTGGGGTAAGCAAACCACCTGCTTCTTGGCCTAGTGCTTGGTCTATGGACATACGAGCCTGGGTGAAGTTGCAGGAGCCCAGTGGCTGCTCCCATGTTAGGTGCCCTTTCCATGGGGGTGGAGAAGCCCACCAACCCCAAGTCTTATTTTTGTCCCCATCTTACAAATGGAAGTGAAGTTCAGAGAGGTGAAGTACTTGTTCAGAGTCACACAGCTAGGGATTTGAACCCTGGTCTGTATGGCATGAAGCATGGGTTTATCCCTTGGAGATGCCATTCTGAGAAGATGGGCTGTGAGGGGCCCTCGCACAGGGCTGGGCCATAGAAGGATGATTCAGAAGGGTTGGTTTTCCTTTTCTTTCCCTTTATAGTGCTAATACAATTCTCCGCGCATTTGGTATTTCCTGTGTTTAACAAGAAAAATTTGAGTGCTTACCGTGTTTGAGTACCAGGTCCTGTTCTAGGTACTAGGAATTCAGTGAATAAAAAGAAATCCCTGCCCTGATATTCTCATGAGGAAGACAGACAATAAATATATAGGATGTTGGAGGATGAAAAGTACTTTTGGAGAGAACACTGCAGAAAAGGGGCCCTGGGAAAGAGCCTGGAAAGTTGGGAAGGAGGAGGGAGGAGCTGCAATTTAAATAAAGTGGTCTGGGAAGGCTTCATGTAGAAGATATTTGTGTAGACTTGAAGGAGGTAGGGTGATGGGGGAGTTAGATCTATGGATCTCTAGACCTGGCAGCCAGGGTAGAACTAATTATTTTGAGAGTCCATAGAGTTGGGTCACTGATTCATTTTATTAATTTCCAGTGAATCTCATTTTTCATTTTTAAAAATCCTAATTATTTTGATCCCTTCTTTACAAAGAGGTAAAAATCACTTTAAAATACTTAGTATAGTATGAATTTATTGTCCCAAGGTCAGTGACTTTCTATATAATCATGAAACTGTAGCTTAAAGAGAATTGTCTCTTCCATCTAGTCTGAGATATGAAGGCTAAGGCTTTCAGGTTTTTAGGTAGCATGTTGGTAGAACCAGTTGATTTGATAGGCCAGCTGATTTGTTTCTCTGGACCAATATCACAGGTGACTCAGTGGTAAAGAAAATGCCTGTGGTACAGGAGACACAGGAGACTTGGGTTTGATCCCTGGGTTGGGAAGACCCTCTGGAGAAGAAGATGGCAACCCAACCCATTATTCTTGCCTGGACAATCATCGTGGACAGAGAACCCTGGTGGGCTACATTCCATCGGGTCACAGGGTTGGACACAACTTAGCGACTAAACAGAGGCCCAGGCAGGAACCATGGGCAAAGGTCCTGAGGTGAACGTGTCCCTGAACTGGTCAGCCCACTGGGTCTGGAGTGAGGAAGCAAAGGAAGAGTAGGAGCTGGGACTGGAGGTAACAGGGGCCACCGTTACAGGGTCTGCAGGCTGGTGTTGATCCTTGGCATTTGTGAAGCCATCAGAGTTCTAGCAGAGGGAGGACAACACATGAATGACCTTGTACCAGACAAGGTGGAGGGATTTCTTTGGTGGTCCAGTGGTTAAGAATTCATCTTGTAACGCAGAGGACATGGACTCGATTCCTGACCTAGGAAGATCCCACATGCTAAGGAGCAACTAAGCCTACGAGCCGCAACTACGGAGCCTGCGCTCTAGAGCCTACTAGCCAAAAGGAGAGAAAGCCCTGCTCTCTGCAACTAGAGAAAGCCTGAGCACCACAATGAACAGCCAGCACAGTCAAAAATAATTAATAAATTAATTAACTTAAAAAAAAAAAAAGAGGTGGTAGCTGCAGAAAGCCCTCTGTCCACTGGGCTGGCTGGGAGAGAGGAAGCAGTAATGACTGCCGAGCAAGATGGACTACAGTGCGTCACAGCAAGACAGGGACCCTCAGGGGCCTTCTGTGGGCCAGACAAGGGCCAGAGACCTGGGTTCACCGGCTCTGCGGCTGAGCTGCTGGCTCAGCTTGGATCATTCTGAGCTTTATACGTTCAGCTATGAACTGGAAATAATTCTAGCACTGTTGTGAAGACCGAAGAAACTGGGCTAACCACTGTAAGGGTCCCAGAGGCTGGAAGACTTCCTGGAGGAGGGCCACTTGAGCCTAAGCCTTAAATGGATAAGGACCTACTGTAGAGCACAGGGAACTCTGTTATGTGGCAGCCCAGAGGGGAGGGGAGTTTGGGGAGAATGGGTACACATGTCTATGTATGGCTGAGTCCCTTTGCTGTCCCATGAATCTATAAGATCTTGTTAATGGGCTATGTGCTTAGTTGCTCAGCCATGTCCGACTCTTTGTGATCCCATGGACTGTATCCCGCCAGGCTCCTCTGTCCACGGGATTTTCCAGGCAAGAATACTGGAGTGGGTTGTCCTTTCCTCCTCCAGGAGATCTTCCTGACCCAGGATTCAAACCTGCATCTCCTGTGACTCCTGCATTGCAGGCAGAGTCTTTACCCACTGAGCCACTGGGGAAGCCCTTAAAAGGCAAATAAAATTCAGCCTGGTAGAGGAAACGTGGGTGAGGATGGCCAGGGCTAGCGGAGGGAGGGGTGCACCCAGGAGGAGGAACTGTGTGAAGCCAAACCTGGGAGGCTGGCCACCGAAGATACTGGGTGTTAAACGAGCTAAGCCCACGGTCCCTGGGGAGTGGCACGGCTGGAGGGCCCCTCCCTTCCATCTGGCACGGAGGGGTCGTTGTTGCCCCCACCCTCACCGCAGCAGCTGGCAGAGCCGGGGCTGTGCCTTCTGCGGGTGCCTTTTCCAGCCACCTCGGGGCTCCCCTGGGCCGGCCCCGCCCCTGGGCTGCGCTGGAAGCAGGGGCGGGGCCCGGCGCCCCAGAGCCGCGGGCGGGAGGGCCGGGGAGCAAGCAGGTGGCGGGCTGGCGGCGGCGGGGCTGCGGTGGCTCGGCCCGCGGGTCCGGAGCTCCGACTCCCACCTCTCCCTCCCGGCCGGCCCGCCATGCCTGCTGGCCCTCTGCCGGGGCTCCCTCCTGACCAGCCTCCCTCCCCGTCTGGTTGGGATTGGGGAGCTGAGCCGTCTGGGGCGCTAGGGCCAATGCAGGGCCGGCTCCTCCGAGGCCTGGCCGGGGTCCTCCTCACGCTTCTGTGCGTGGGGCTCCTCTCCCTACGGTACCGCTCAAGCCCGTCCCCGCAGCGTGTGCCCGACACCCCTGAGCTGAGCCCGCCAAGCCCTCGACTCTCCGAGCTGCAGCTCCACGATGTCTTCATCGCAGTCAAGACGACCCAGGCCTTCACCACTCCCGCCTGGAGCTGCTGCTCAACACGTGGGTCTCCAGGACCAGGGAACAGGTGACAAGCGGGCAATTGCGGGTCCCAGGAGTGGCCCCTGGTCTGAGTGCTCACAGAGGCCTTTCTACCACCGACCTGGGCGTTCTCTGGCGGCCCCATGGGAGAAGCTGCCCTCCCACCTGCCCTGCCTGGACTGTGTTCCCGCGCCTCCTTCCTCCCAGGATGGGGGTCTCCTGCGGCTGTGAGTCCCTCACTAGCCCAGAAGCCAAGCACTCCTCAGGCTCACTGCTTGGTCTTTTGGGGGCCAGGCTACTCTGGGCTCCTACCTCCCTTCTGGGGGTCCCTTCATTCCCTAGTTGTTCTGGAGCAGGCTTCTTGCCTGCCCACCCTGGCCTTCGGGGCAATGGTGGGTGTTCGACAGCTGGACAGAGGCCTCTGCGAGGTCCTGACTTTTGACAAGAGCCCTGGCCAGGCTGCCCCCAGGCCAAGCCCTGGGTGCTGTCCTTTGCCCTGGCTGAGGGTGGAGCACAAGGGCTGAGCCTCTGAGGATAGGATGGTCTGGGTAGGGCCTGTTTGGGGAGAGGGGTGGGGGGTATCCTTTCGGAATTCCTGACAGCCCCTTCTGCCCCCATCCTCGCTGCCAAGGGTGTGCCCTGGGGCAATGGCATCTCACCTCCTGTGCTCCATTTCCTGTGGGCCAGTTTCTGAGGGATGGACGAAGTGGGTGTGTGCTGTGGCGAAAGCAGTGATGACCGAGAGGCCTGCCTGGCATGTATGGTGGGGATGTGTATGTGTGTTCACATGCGTGTATGCTCACACGCATGGAGCCAGTGTCAGTGTCAGACGTGCCATGACAAGAGGCGTGTGTGTGATGGGGTGTGGCTTTCTGGGGAGGCAGCTCTGAGTCCCCTCTGGCTCTTCCAGCCCCGTACCCAGTGCCCTCCTCAGGCAAAGTCAGTGATTTGGGGGTGTTGAGAGTCATCTCTGGGGAGTAGAGAGGCAGATTCGTGTGCATGTGCTTGCACGGCGCGCGCGCGCACACACACACGCACACACACACACACACACACACAGAGTCCCTACTTTGGCTGCTGGCTCAGTGGGAGGAAGTGACGAGCCTTTGGGGGGGCGGTGGTTGGAGGCTCCTAGAGACCAAGGAGGGGGGAGGTGGTGCTAGAAGAGGCCAGGGCCCACTGGGGAGGGGGCACTTTTACCCTGATTTCCTGGTCCTGATATCTCGGCACCCTGGATTAATCCTTTCCTTGCTGGAGCCCCCAACACCCCTCAGACTCTTCCCTAGGACACTGCACAGCTTCTCATCTTAGGGAGATTCTAGTTCCGCTTGCGGAAGCCACCAAGCCTGGCCCTCCCTGCAGACCTTCCTGTTTATGGTGCTGTGTCTGTGTGTACCCGGGAGCATGGCCTCACGTGGTCGGAGTCCCTTTCCTGTTTCGTCTTGATCGCTATGATGGTGCCCTTGCTCCGGATGAGGATACTCAGGCCAGAGAGGAGGAAGAGCTTGCCAGCATCACCCCAAAGGCCCAAGAGGGCAGAGCTCAGTGGGCCCACCTCTAGGCTGGGGTCCCTCCTTCTCTGCTGAGACTGGGGACCACGGGGCTGCCTGGTCACTTGGGCTTTTAGCCTGGGTGTTCAGGCCTGGCAGGACTAAGCTGGCAGCAGAGAGGCATGCAGGCACCCTCTCTGTGCTCTGAGCTCAATCCCAGATGCTAACCAGGCCGCCAGAGGGAGTATCTGGCAACTGCTCGGCGTCTAAGGGACAGCATATCGGTGCCTCACTCTACTGAACCCGCACAGTAACCCGAGTGGTAGGAATTGATATTCCCATTTTTCAGAGGAGGAAACTTAAAAATTCCCATTTGTAAGCAGCGGTAGGAGATGTGTTCACTCAGCTGGACATTCCCACTTCCTCCTCCCCTGTCCCTAGCAGAAGGGGCAGACTCTAGAAATCTTGTCCTTTAAGGCAGATCTGAAAAAAAAAGGCAAGACACTCAAATTGAGGAAGAAGAGACGAGACAGGGAAACCCACTTCATCACTGCATCTGGGCCCCCTTCATTTCCACTCTTTGGCTCATCTCTCCCTGTGACCTCGGCCAAGGCCGTCCCCTTTACAACCCTCGGTTTCCCCAGCCTCACAGAGCAGGAGGGTATTAGAGCCTCTCTCAGCTCTGCCATCAGGAGCAGGCCTGAGCTGGTTAACTCCAGGGCTGGGCACCCGCTCCAGCTGGTTAAGGGCAGCCGGGTGGCAGGTGGGCCTTTGTGGCAGCGGGCTGGGGCTCGTGTGTGGCCTTTGTCCCAGGCACAGGGGGCGGGTTTGGGGGAAGCATGTTTTGAGATGCAGAGGAGCCTTTCTCTTCCTCACATTCCTCTAGGGCAAGGGTGGGGGTAGCAATGAGAGCCCCACATCTCCCCTCCTCTGCAGCAGATGGCCCCAGCACCCCCTCCCCTGACCCCAGCAGGCTGTCTGTCCTTTTGTTTTCCTGCAAGGTTTTAACCATTGTCAGGATCCCTCCTAGAAACAATAAAATGCAACCCTCTGTTCAGAGAAAACTGCCCACTGCTCTGTGCCAACCTCAGAATTCCCAGGGACTGAAACACCAGCCTCATGAGCCCTGCTCAGCCCCCAGACTGTGCTGCGGGGACCCCTGCTTCCCCCTCTCCCCACTAATTCATTCCCAGGCCTTCCCTGGCCCATTTGGCCCACACTCCAGACTGGAGAGAGTTCCACTATCTGGTGACTGTTTGGTGGCACAAGTTTGCCGGAGAGCAGGGCAAGAAAAGTCTGACTTACTTTACAGGCTCCCCTGGGGGCTGTGTTGAAAACAGCCTGGAGAGGAGCAGGACGGAGCAGAGAGAACAGGGAAAAGGTGACTGCAGCAAAGCAGGCAGGAGGTGACGAGGAGGGGATGGACCGTGGGCTGACCGTGGAGGCTGTACCCCAGGGAGAGGGTGTACCCCAAGCAGTTTCAAAGTTCAGTCAGTTCAGTTCAGTCACTCAGTTGTGTCCAACTATTTGAGACCCCATGGACTGCAGCATGCCAGGCTTCCCTGTCGTCACCAACTCCCAGAGTTTCAGTTCAGTTCAGTCGCTCAGTCTTGTCCGACTCTTTGCGACTCCATGAATCGCAGCACGCCAGGCCTCCCTGTCCATCACCAACTCCCGGAGTTCACTCAGAGTCGCGTCCATTGAGTCAGTGATGCCATCCAGCCATCTCATCCTCGGTCATCCCCTTCCAGCCTTCAATCTTTCCTACCATCAGGGTCTTTTCCAATGAGTCAGTTCTTTGCATCAAGTGGCCAGAGTATTGGAGTTTCAGCTTCAGCTTCAGTCTTTCCAATTAATATTCAGGACTGATTTCCTTTAGGATGGACTGGTTTTATCTCCTTGATGTTCAAGGGAATCTCAAGAGTCTTCTCCAACACCATGGTTCAAAAGTATCAATTCTTCGGTATTTGGCTTTCTTTATGGCCCACCTCTCAGATCCATACATGACTACTGGAAAAACCATACCTTTGACTAGATGGACCTTTGTTGGCAAAGCAATGTCTCTGCTTTTTAATATGCTGTCTAGGTTGGTCATAACTTTTCTTCCAAGGAGAAAGCGTCTTTTAATTTCATGGCTACAATCACCATCTGCAGTGATTTTGGAGCCCCCCAAAATAAAGTCTGCCACTGTTTCCACTGTTTCTCCATCTATTTTCCATGAAGTGATGGGACCAGATGCCCTGATCTTAGTTTTCTGAATGTTGAGTTTTAAGTCAACTTTTTCCCTCTCCTCTTTCACTTTCATCAAGAGGCTCTTTAGTTCTTTAGTTTGAAAGTTGGGTGGATAGAATTTGCTGACAGACTGGATGTGGGTGTGAGAGAAAGAGAGGAGGCATGATGACCCCCAGATGTTGGGTCCCAGTAAAATAGGGTAGAGTGAGAGGAGCTCAGGTCTGGGGGTGGTCAGGTGCTCAGTGTCCTCAGGCTGGTTCTGAATGCCTGCTGGGTGGGGCTCCTGGGGGGAAGTCTGGCTGTGCTGGGAGCTGAGAGTGGGGAGAGGTCCTTACCTCTTGCCAACCACACAGACTGTTTCATCACTTAGCCTTCATTTTGCCATCTGCAAATCACAACACCTGTCTGGAGGGTCAGTGAAGTCTGGGGACCAGACATGTAAAAGCTGTGGGTGGGCGCCTCTTCAGTCTGGGAGGTATGTGAGGGCCCTAACACTTGCACACGGAGTTTGGGTGACTATGAAAGTTGTGACTGTCTCCCTAAGTGGTTCGGTGTCCCAGCATGTGTGTCTGTACTGACACACACGTGTATACATGATTGTGGAGTGGCCAAGTGGGACTGTGATGTGTGTGTGGTTGAAGAAGGTGTGATTCTACCAAGGGTGTGCGACTGTGGTCTGGTGGGTGTTGGTCTGTAAGGGGGCTGAATGCAAGACTGATGGGCTGATGAACAACTTGAAGTTGTGTGTCTACAGAAGCTGGGTTGTGTGTGTTGTATGGGGGAGGGGGTTGGGTAGCTGAGAAAGTCCTCTTGTCCTAAAGGAGTGTGTGACTGTGACAGGAGTGTATTTCCATCACTGAAGGAGGACAGAGGTCCGCTGTGTGTGTATCCACCTGGACTTGGCTGTGGGCTGACCCGGGACTCTCCTTGGCTGACCCCTGCCCTGACTCTTTTCTCATTCCTAGACATTCATCTTCACTGACAGCCCGGATGAAGGCCTCCAGGAGAGACTGGGTAACTCTGGGTGGGATGGGGACCCCTCAGTTGTTGTCAGGTAAAGCTGGGGTGACTGCCTGGGGGTCCTCAGGAAACACGACTGTCTACCCTTGGTACACAGGGATTCCTCTTTTGCCCAGGAGGGGAGCAGGGGTCTCCCCTGGAAATGGAAGGCCGTGAACGCCTGGGTCCCAGCTCAGCGTGCTGTCCATTAGTTTCAGGATTCTGGGCAGGCCAGCCCTCCCTGACTTCAGTTTCCTCTGTGTAAAACGGGAGTGGGTGGACTGCTCCAGGCTCCTTGAAGCCCTGCCTTGCTCTGCTTCTGACACTGCAGGGCTGTGGGGAGGAGCTGGGCTGATTTGTCCTTACTTCTCCAGGGTCCACCTTGTGGTCACCAACTGCTCTGCGGAGCACAGCCACCCTGCCCTGTCCTGCAAGATGGCTGCTGAATTTGATGCCTTCTTGGCCAGTGGGCTGAGGTGAGTCTACCTTGGTCTTCACCTTGGTCTTAGGGGGCAGGCATGATCTTTGCCTCAGGCCACTCCAGTTCAGTTCAGTTCAGTTGCTCAGTCGTGTCCGACTCTTTGCAACCCCATGAATCGCAGCATGCCAGGCCTCCCTGTCCATCACCAACTCCCGGAGTTCACTCAGACTCATGTCCATTGAGTCCATGATGCCATCCAGCCATCTCATCCTTGGTCGTCCCCTTCTCCTCCTGCCCTCAATCCCTCCCAGCATCAGGGTCTTTTCCAATGAGTCAACTCTTCGCATGAGGTGGCCAAAGTACTGGAGCTTCAGCTTTAGCATCATTCCTTCCAAAGAAATCCCAGGGTTGATCTCAAGACATTCCATATCTAAGTGGGATGTCTTGTCAAAAAAGTAAAGTTCTGGATCCTGTGAACTGAATCACATGTAGGTAGAGCCTTCTGGGATCTGTCTCTGGTCAGGCCATCTGGGTTCAAATCCTGCCGTATGGCTGTGTGACCTAGGGCAAGTGTCTTAACCTTCCTGAGTCTTGGTTCTCACCTGAGAAATGGGCACAACTTCCTCCTGAGCTTACAGGAAATGCTGCCTGGCACAGGGCTAGGCCTTAAGTGTTAAGCCCACTCCAGCCCATGTCTGTTTGTTGATTGACTGTGAAGGTTCAAGGGGAGTCTGGCTGACAGGCAGCTCATGGGAACCCCTTCCGAGTTCAAGGTCTCCCATTCCATCCCCACAGATGGTTCTGCCATGTGGATGACGACAACTATCTGAACCCGAGGGCGCTGCTGAAGTTGCTGAAAACCTTCCCCCAGGCCCGCGACGTCTACGTAGGCCGCCCTAGCCTGAATCGGCCAATTCACGCTTCGGAGCCGCAACCTCACAACCGCACAGTGGGTCCCTCGCTGCCTCCTTTATGAACTGATTTATGAGACTGAGGAGGAAAGAGAGGAGATTGAGATAATGCAAGGAAAGCAAAGACTGGCACTGAGTAGGGCCTCAGTTACTGAGGAGCAGTGGCATGTCCTGGTCATACCGTGAGCATAGTGGGGTGAGCTGAGGTCTCCAGGCTCCACAATCAGGCTTCTAGCCACCTGGTATCACCATGTAGTTGGGCGGATTGTTGAAATGCTGAATCTGTTGGGCCAGGTGGCAAATTGCGGCTGCCGGGAGCCTCTGAACCCTCCCTTCCCCTAGACAGCTTTCCTCTCTTCAGATTTCACTAATCACCCACAGAGGTATTGGCACCTGGCACAAGAGGGTCCCCAGCACCCACTTCAGCTCCAGACCTGAATGGACAGATTTAGGTTGCCAGATTTAGGAAGCAAATAAACAAAAGCCCAGGATATTAATTAAAATTGACTTTTGGAGAAATAAGAATTTTTTAGTATACGCGTATTGCATGTTTTTCCCCTGGTCCCCAGAACCCACCTGGATTCCGGTTTTGGGGTGACCCAGGCCCCTAGGGCACCCTTGGCCCCCATGAACAGGAAAGCCATGGGTCCCCCTCTCTAGAGGCAATGTCTGGAGCAGGAGCTGGGCCCACTATGGGGCTTTCTCCTCTCAGGGTCACCATCTGCTTCTCGAGGGAAACCAAGAGCAGGAAACACAAAACCTTAATTATCTGCAGCTCATCAGCCTCTGAGCCCTAATTAAATCCTTCTGGGCCCTGAGGGGTGGTGTGCATGAGCAAGCTGATGCCAGGTGAGCCGAGGGGTCCCCTAGGTTCCCATACCACCTCTCCCTGACCTAAAGATTTGAGAGCTTTGCTCTGAAACCTGACTCCCAGAGCTCATTCCCTAGCCCTGCTCCCTCCTGGCTTTGTGACATTGACTGAAGTCACCTCGCCTCTCTGTGCCTCAGTTTCCTCATCTGTAGAATCACACAAAACCTTAATTATCTGCAGCTCATCAGCCTCTGAGCCCTAATTAAATCCTTCTGGGCCCTGAGGGGTGGTGTGCATGAGCAAGCTGATGCCAGGTGAGCCGAGGGGTCCCCTAGGTTCCCATACCACCTCTCCCTGACCTAAAGATTTGAGAGCTTTGCTCTGAAACCTGACTCCCAGAGCTCATTCCCTAGCCCTGCTCCCTCCTGGCTTTGTGACATTGACTGAAGTCACCTCGCCTCTCTGTGCCTCAGTTTCCTCATCTGTAGAATCAGTGAAAACCGTCACTACTTCATAGAGCGGATGTGAGCAAAAGAATTAAATGAGGCCACCTATTCAAGGGCCAGGATCTCCTGGAGAAGGAAATGGCAACCCACTCCAGTATTCTTGCCTGGAGAGTCCCATGGACAGAGGAGCTTGGTGGGCTACAGTCCATGGGGTTGCAAAGAGTCAGACATGACTGAGCAACTAAGCACACACACAGAAATTCAAGGGCTTGGAATGGGATCTGGCACATGGTAGATACTAGTGAGTGTTTTCCACCAGTACCCGATTCAGCTTCATGGGATTCTGGAGTCAGACATGACTTGGTGGCTGAGCACGAGCACCTGACTCAGCCCAGCCTCGCCTCTGAGCAGTGTTTTTCCTGTGCTGGGCACAGGACCCTGCTGAGCACACCCACTCCCCAAGCCCACAATGTACACTGATGCCCTCTTTGTCAGACACCCCACCAGCAGGATCTCAGGACTGCTCCAGAGGGTCCTGGCCAGTTCAGAATGTGGGTGTCCCCCCAGGGTAGGATGGCAAAGGGGTCAGGAGGTTTGGCTTGGGGTCAGTCCCAGCTCTGGGACCTCGGCAGGTGACCTTAGTTCTGTGTACCTCAGTCACCTGATCTGTAGCACAGGGCTTGACATGGTCAATGCTTGGGGCTAGGTGCTCACATGGTCACTGCTGATGTTACTGTGGTTCTCTGGGAGTGGAAGCCCTGCTCTCATTAATTCATTAAACAAGCATTTATTGGGTGCCTCCTGTGTGTTAGGTCCCAAAGAACCCATTCATTCTGCCTAGTTGAGGCCTGACTTCTCTCTAAGGGGCAGAGTTTCCAGAAGTAAGCTTGTAGAGATCTCGAAGGAGGAGGACACCTCTGGGCCTGGAGAACCATCGGATTTCAGAACTGGAGCCAATGTTGTGCTCACAGGCGACATATCTGAGGTCCAGAGAGGGGCAGGGACTCTTTCAAGGTTATACAGCTGTACAGTGGAGGGGGGAGCCCAGTGTCAGACTTTCCGACTTCCTGTCCAGTGCTCGTCTTACTGCTGAATCATGGGAGATAGCCCCGCCCAAGGCAACACACATCAGCGAAGCGCCAACTGTGGACTTGGGAGAAGGTAACCTTAGGGCACTTTGACTAAGAGATGGTACAGTTGAAAAGGTACAGTGTTTCTCAAAAGCCTTGAAGAAATTCCTGGGTGAATTCATGGGTCCTCACAGAGGAGGTAGAAGAGATCTTGGGCCATGGTGGTGCTAGGCAAGGGCAGAAAATGGTTTACACACTAAAAGGGGGTATTGGTTCAGATGTCAAGGGCTTTACAAGCTGATCAATAAACCCACTAGTGTTTACCATGTGCCGGATCCCATTCCAAGCCCTTGAATGTTTGCCTGCCCTTCTCTTTTTCCTTCATGGGCATAATTTGAGGTTATAACAAGACTCTGCATGCGTGCTAAATTACTTCAGTCGTGTCCGACTCTTTGTGACCCTATGGACTAGCCCGCCAGTCTCCTCGGTTCATGGGATTCTCCAGGCAAGAATACTGGAGTGGATTGCCATGTTCTCCTCTCCATTTTCCCATCCCAGGAATCGAATCTTTGTCTCTTATGTGTCCTGCATTGGCAGGCGGATTCTTTACCACGAGCGCAATCTGAGAAGCCTCATAGCAAGACTCTAGTGAGATGTGAAGTATACAGCTTTTGAGCCATGTTGGTTGTGAGTAAGGGGAGGCCTGGCTGTTACCCCCACCCCTCGGCTCACCCTGCACTTTGGCTTTCCCCATCTTCCCCCACAGAGGCTGGTACAGTTCTGGTTTGCCACCGGGGGTGCCGGCTTCTGCATCAACGCAAACTGGCTTTGAAGATGGCCCCCTGGGCCAGGTAAGCAGAGACCTACGGGCAGATGAGGGAGGTAGAGGTGTGCAGAGGGGAGGAGTCGGCTGGCGTGTGGGTGGGGCCTTTGTAGCAGAAGGGGCTTGAGCACGAGCTCAGGAGACACTACCTCTCATTCCCACTGCATCAGAGTTACACAGCTAGTGGTGAGCAAGTCACCTGTTGCCTTGCCCTTGGGGGTACACTGCCTAGTGCACTCTGCTACACACAGGCAAGCTGTGTAACCTCTATGAGCCTCAGTGCCCTGTCTGTAAAATGGACCTGATAATACAGTGGCCATTGGTCATTGTAAGGGTTAAATGAGAAAGTGCCTGGGCTGGCACCTGGTAGGAGCCCCGTCAATAGTAGGTTCTGTTTTCAGCCCTCTTCTGACCAATCACTGTCACAAAGGAGGTGAAGGCCAAGTGGAGGGACACTCAGAGGAGGGAGTAGGGCCTTCTACCTGGGGAGAGGAGGGAAGGCTTCCTGGAAGAGGTGGCATTTGAGCTGGAATGGTCCTAGAGGAGTGGTGCCAGACTGAGGGGGGTTGTGAGAGTAGTGGAAGCCCTCAGTACTGGGTAGGAATACTGGTATTCTAGAGAGGGCATAACAAAGGTCTCTTGAGGTCTGCTGGGCAGGTGTTACTGTTATTAACAGCCACATCAGTGTCACCACCTTGAATTGAGGGTTGACTCTGAGCCAGGCCTGTACTTTGCTAAGATTATCGCAGCCCCTAGGGAGGAAGGGGTGTTGGCCTTATTTCTACTTGGCTGAGAAAACTAAGTTGCTGAGAGGTTAAGTAAGTGATTGGTTCAAGGTCACGCAGGCCTAAGGTCTCCCAGCTGCTGGGTTTGGCTCTAGGGCCTGTGTGATTTGCCTCTGCAGCAACTTGCCCTGCCCTGCCCTGGATGGGAGTGCCCTCAGGAGGCAGCAGGAATGCTGTCTCAAGGTCTGTTGATAGCAGGTGTATACACATGACCAGGGGTCTCCCTGTGACCGGATACCCCATCTAGGCTTCTGTCCCCCTCTGTGGTACATTTGTGTGAATTGGAAAAAAGTACCCCCTCTGGGCAGTACAGCCCCCAGGCACAGCCTGGGGAAAGTGACAAAGGATGGGAGTCTGTACCCACTCGACCCCTCTCTCAGGCATCTTGTGCAGTGGGGAAAGCTGCCCAGCCTGGTCTCTAGGGCGTTCGTGGGGTGCACAGTCAGGTGATGCCCTTGCCAGGAACACTGCTCCTCCCCCGCTTGGCACCTGGCTGACTGCAGATCATCCTGTAAGACTCTGTTTAGAATCTGCTACTGCCATGATTAAATAAAGAGCAAAACAAAAGGCTGCCACCTCCTCTGGAAATCTGCTTTGCCCTCCCTGTGTCCCCAGGCCTCGTGCTTTCTTCTGACTTAGCACCAGTCCTCCTCTGAAATGACCTGCTCATCTGTCTGTCTCCCTCCAGCACGGAGGCTGCTGTTGAGGGCAGGAAACATTTCTTTCCCATCTTTGTGTCCTTAGCTTCTGTGTCATCAGTGGCTGGCACCAGGTAGATGCTCAAACTCAAAAATGAATGAATGAGTGGGTGAATGAATGAAAAGAAAGAGAGAAAAGGAAGATGAAGTCTCTCAGTCGTGTCCGACTCTTTGCGACCCCTGGACTGTAACCTACTAGGCTTCTCCGTCCATGGGATTCTCCAGGCAAGAATACTGGAGTGGATTGTCATTTCCTTCTCCAGGGGATCTTCCCGACCCAGGGATTGAACCCGGGTCTCCCGCATTGGAGGCAGATGCTTTAACCTCTGAGCCACCAGGGGAGCCTGAAAAGGAAAGGATACATTTATAAAAGGCTTCATCTCACCATTTCACCACTTAATCCTCACAACAGCGCTGGCTATTATCATGCCCATTTTACAGAAGAGAAAACTGAGGCTCTCCAAGGTTTATAACTTGCATGAGGCTACACAGTATGCAGGGGGCAGATGCTAGAGCTGCACTCTTCTCTTCCCGCTGGCTGTGGTGGAGGAAGGTCTTCTGGGAGACAGGACAGGCTCTAGGTATCAAGGGCCTTAGGCCACCAGCTACAGCATGGCTCTGTTCCTCAGTGGCTCCCACTTCATGGACACATCTGCCCTCATCCGGCTGCCTGATGACTGCACTGTGGGCTACATCATTGAGTGCAAGCTGGGCGGCCACCTGCAGTCCTGCCCCCTCTTCCACTCCCACCTGGAGACCCTGCAGCTGCTGGAGGCTGCCCAGCTCCCAGAGCAGGTGGGCCAGCCATGGGGCAGGTGGCAATGGGGGAGGTGTGTGTGTTGGGGGGCTCTCTCCTTTAATGGGGAAACTGAGTCCCAGCATGGCAAAGAACCCCCTTAAGGGTACGCAGTGACTCAGTGCTCTCCACCTCTGACCCTTACGGGTTGGCATTTGTGGTGCTAATGTTCTTTGATCTGGTTCCCAAATGCCAGCTGGAGGGACTTGCACAGATGAGAGGAAGCTCATCTTGAGATTCAGACCATTCAGGTGTTACTGGGAAAGACCAGCTCTTCAGTAGGGATGACCTATGTGTAATGCCAGGCTGGGGGAGGGGTAGCTGCCCCTCCCATCACCTGGCAGGTAGTGACTCTGCTGAGGTCCAGCTGGCTCTGCCTTGCAGATACTGCCCTCCAACTCATGGGTGTCCAGTCCCATAGGGGGTCCTGGCTGGGAAGACCCCCAGGGAGGTTCTGTCTCATGGTATGAGTCAGAGCCCTTTTAGCTGCAAGGGACAGAAAGGCAATAGGCTAATTAAGCAGAAAAGGACATTTATGGGTCCGTGTACCTGAGAAGGTGAGGGTGTGGTTGACTTGCTAGATCTGGTGAGATCTGGGTGCTCAGACCCCGTCCCCTCTCTCGTGTGTCCTCCCCTATGCTGGCCTCATTCTTAGGCAGGCTCGCTACTTGTGCTGGCAAGATGGCAGCCCCACCCCACCAGTGAGAAGAGAGCTCCTCCTTCTGTCAGACAGCACGGCTCGTGCTCACTGGTCACATGGCTCACTTGGGTCACATGACCGTTTCCTACCAGAGCCTAGAGCGAGTGTTGATTGACCATACCTACAACTGGGGTGCAGGTTGATCCCATTAGGACCACAGCCAGGAAAGAGGGGCAGATTTTGGACTGCCAAAACCAGGGTGTCCCCTAAAGTTTGGGGTTTGAGCCCCTGCTGTGCCAGATACCACACTGGGGACCTTATCTTTTTTAACTCTCTGGTTCCTCATAACATTCATAGGGGATGGATCTTAACATTATTCCCATTCTACAGATGGAGAAACTGAGGCCCAGAGAGTGGAACTAACTGTGGCTAGTTCAGGACAGAGAGGGACTTGAACCCTGGTGGGTGGCCCCCAAATCCACAGTCTTTAATCACTGTGCTTGACTGCCTTTTGACTGGAGTCATTATCCACAGCCTCATTGCTTGTGGAATGACCTGAGGGATTGCTAAGGCCCCAGAGTAGGTCTCAGGAAACCTCCATCCAGGTGCGCAACTTCCTGGAAAGGCACCTTCCCCTTTTGAGCCTCAGTTTCCCAATCTATAGATGAGGGGATCATTCCAGCTTCTTTAGTAAATGAGACTGTTGGGGGCCCCAATGGGATTATGGGAGAATGGGAGGAGATGGGCCCCTCAGTGAAACACCCATTACTAATGGTGGAATTTCAGGTGCAGAGACAGGCTTTCTGTGCCACTCAAAATGTCTTAGGCACCTTCTCTGTTTCTACTAAAATGCTGCCCCCTTGTGGGGTCCCTGGTGAGACACTCCTCCCTGCTGCCCCGCCCTGCTTCATTGCCTTCTCTGCTTCTCTCTGCGCAGGTCACCCTTAGCTACGGTGTCTTTGAGGGGAAACTCAACGTCATTAAGCTCCATGGCCCCTTCTCGCCTGAGGAGGACCCCTCCAGGTGGGTCTGTGGGCTGAAACTATAGGATGGGAGGACTGGGGCCTGAGGCCAGGGATAGAAAGAAGGGAACCAGGAAGGAGGGAAGTGAGAGAGGCTAGAAGCTGATAGCAGAGCTGGGAGTGGATTCCAGTCCCTGCTCGCCGTTGGCTTACTGTGTGACCTTAGGCAGGGGCCTGCCTTGCCTCTCTGTACCTTAGTCACCCCATTTGTAGCACAGGGAGGCTGGGCATCAGGGATCTGAAGGGGATCTCCCAGGCCTGATCCTCTGGGATTCTTCAAGAACCTCTAGAAGACTTAATTGTGTTCACTGAGCAAAGGAGATGCTCTCATGGAGAAACTCCAGGCACTCACTGGAGAAACTCCACACCTAGGGAAATTAAAAAAATTTTTTCTTAGGCTCTTCATTTCTTGGATGATACTTTTCCGTGGACAAAGGGTTAGAATGATGGCTAAAATGCCACCTAGGCACCTCCAGTTCTCCCCTCAAACACACTCCAGAGAGATTAGGGCTGCTCAGCTCAGCCCCCTCCATCCCACTCCTAGCCCCGATTACTGTGGAGCTGTTTAGAGCTTGGCCTGTGACATGTTGTGGAAGGGGAGTAAGATCTACTCAAGGAAGTAGAAGAAGCCAGTGTGACTGGAATATGGGAGAAAAGAACAAAGTGGCATCAGATTCATTTGGGAAGGTGGCATCTCCCCGTCCCCTGGGCCTTCTAGGCTCTGTCCAGACTCTGGACCTGCCTGAAGTGCATAACCCATAAGGGAGCACACGCTCCTGCCCCTGAAATCCTGCAGAGCCGTCTGTTTGAAGGCAGAGGTCTCACCACTATCCCAAGGCTGCCAGGCCCAGGACTGTGTTGAACAAGTTGGACGTTATAAGGAGACAGAATCTGGCTCAGTACGGGGTCACGGGGGAGGGAATTCAAGTTTCAAAAGGAAAAGAGCTGCTTTCTAATGGAGTGAGCTTCTCATCAGTAGAAGTGTGCAAGCTATGGCTGTATGTCAAGAGATTTAAAACTTGGTGTTAAATTCTCTCAAAGCCTAAAGATTCTAGAATCCACAGGTTCCTGCTTGATGGGGACTCAGGTCACTCAGAGGCTATGGCCTCAGCTGTTCATGGTTTCTCTGGCTTTTGAAGTCTTTATCTATCAGTGGTTCTCACCAGGGACCATTTTGCACCCCTGCCAAGGGACACTTGGTAGTGTGTGGGGACATTTTTGATTATTAAGACTCAGCGGGGATTTCCCTGTGGATCCAGTGGCTAAGACTCTGTGCTCTCAGTGCAGGGGGCCCGGGTTTGATCCCTGGTCAGGGATCTAGATCTCACATGCTGCTACTAAAGATCCTGCATGTTGCAATGAAGATAGAAGGTCCTGAGTGCCACAGCTGAGACCCAGCACAGCCAAATAAATAAATTAGATAAATACATATTAAAAAAAAAAAAAAAAAGCTCAGAGGATGCTGCTGGCATCTGACGAGCAAAGCACAGGGATGCTGCTAAGCACCCGCAATGCCCAGGACAGTCCCCACAACAGAATTATATCTGGCTCCTAATATTCATCATGTGCCAAGGTGGAAAAGCCTTGCTGCAAACCATCTCTGTGACATGCTCCCCTGGGAGCCTCTGGAGGTGACTGTCTTGTCCATTTCTGGTCTCTCCACAGGTTTCACTCCCTCCATTGTCTCCTCTACCCGGATACTCCCTGGTGCCCGCAGCTGGTGGCCTGATGAATGCTGAACCTCTGGGCAAAGACGGGGCTGAGGCTCTCTGGTTGTCCTTAGCCTCCCAGGCAGCCTTGAGGGCCCGTGGCAGGCCTTGTGCGTGTGTAGCGGGCCAGTCCCTGGCAGGGCCTCTCGGCCTCTGAGAGGTGAACAAGACCAGGACTGGATGATGACTGGCGCTGAATGCATCTCAAGCCCTTGGGAGGCTTGTTGCACAGCCCAGGATTGGGGGCACCAAGTAAGGGCCAGAGAGGCCTCGATGGCTGGGCCTCCCTGGGCCCTGGGTGGCTGAACTGAATGAGGATGGAGGGTCCTTAAGCTACTTGGGCTCAGGAATCCTAACCCTCCAGAGAATTACCTGGGCCCCTGGGCGTGCAGAGCCAGCAGCTCTGGTCTCTCAGTTCCTCTCCTGGAATCAAGCACTGGGCCACTCACTCCTGGCTTCCTTGGCTGGATCCTCAGCACTGAGGGGACCCAAGTGGAAGAAGGGCAGAATCTGCAGACCAGTCTCCAGCCCCTGCTCCCCACCTGATGTTGTTCAGAACATCAGCATGTCCAGACCCAGATGATAAATCACAATGGGTCCCAGCCCATCATGATGTTCCTGTTGCTCACTTTCCCAGCTTCCCTTGCTATTAGGAGCTATTACATGGCCTAGCTATGGCCAGAGCCAGATCTCTGTTAGTGCGAATTAAGCAAAGCCAATAGCAAGGCTTCTGGGGAAGGTTTTGTAGCCCTATACCCCATCTTCCTACTGCAAATGTGGGTGTGATGTCTGGATCTAGGGCAGCCACCTTGCTGCCATTAAGGGAATGCCAAGACAATCATTTCCACAGCTGCTTCTTCCAACATCTGGTTCTGTAAGAAGATTAAACCTTTATTTGTTTAAGCCTTGCTTGGTTCAGTTTTCTGTTACATGCAGTCAAAGTCATTCCTGAGCAGGCTGGGAGGATCTTTCATCTGTCTGTCTCAGTGATGTTGATTTTGGGTCCCCGAGCTAGACAGCCTTGCCCTGCTTTTGCTGGCTGTGTGACCTGGGGGAATCTGCTTGGCCTCTCTGGCTTGTTTGCTCATTTTATAGATGAGAAAAGCAGTACTTACTTCATGGGTTGTAGGTGAAATGATGCAGGGTTTGTAAAGGGCACAGCACAGAGTCTGGTATGGAGAAAGGAACGGCCTGTGAACAGTGATAGCTAGTAGTGTGAGCTGTGTCATGGTGTGCTAGGATGTGTAAAGGTGTGCCCATGCACCCTTCTGTGCTTGTCTGTGCCTAACGATGTGTGTGGGATGTATAGATGTGTGTGTGCCTCTGTCACGCCTCTGTGTGAGTGATACACATGTGGGTGAATATATGTGTGTCATGAGGTGCTGGTTTACTGAGGACAATACTTCCTTTTACCTGCCTTCAGGGCCTGGGTTGAGGTGGCTAGAGAATCAGGGAAGGCAGAATGGAGCTGAGGGATTCAGCCTCCGCTATCAGATAAGGGGCACTTTGACAGCCTAGGTAGGAGCTAGGTAGAGGTAAGTGCCCTTAAAATTTCACGTCCCAAAGAATTTGCAGGACTGAAAGAAAGTGATCATGGTGAAATTTCAGGCCTGGTGGTGTCTGTGGGGAGGGCTAGGAAGAGGATGTGTCTGCTCGCAGCCCACATCATGCTCAGAGATGTTGGGGCGTTGGGGGTCACAGTGGAGCTCAGGGCAGAGGGGGAGGGAACAGAGGGACAGAGGGGCTTTGATCCAGGCAGCCAGGGCTGGGGGCTTCTTTGAGGCATGTCCTCCCGCCCTCGAAGGACCTTGTCCCTGCCGCAACTCTGTCTGGGCCGATGGAACCACCGAACACTGGAGCCTTGACCCCTTCTTTTCCAAGGAGGAGTCTGACCCCGAGAGGAGCCACCCTGTGCTTGTTAGGTATGGGGCTTCCATTCTTTCTGAGCTGACCTAATGCTGGGTGTGTGGGCTGCGAGCCGAGTGGGGCGGCCTCTGGGCTCACAGCCTGTAGGGATGGGAATGGTGTACTCTACAGCCGCCGTCCTCTCCACCCTGTGCATGGAGGGCTGCTGGCTGGCCCGCTTTTAGAAGCAACAGCAGATTTACGGGTTGTTCCCAGATCCTGAGGGTCGGGTGGAGGGAACAGGACTCGGGCCATCTGCTGCCTCCATTGTCTCAGAATAGCTACGCAGGGCGGGGAGCAGAGTCAGCAAGGATCAGAACTGGGATGGAGGAAGGAGGGAGCCTGGGATTAACCCTTTGTGAGTCTGTGTGGGAAGGGGGAAGCTGCCTGTAGGCTGTGCTAGGGTGACTGTGCGGGCCCCACAGGCAGGGGCTGGGAGTGTCTTGGCCTTGCTGTACCCCTCAGGCAAGTATTACTCCCATTTTACAGGTTAGGAAACTGAGGCACAGAGAGAGAGAAGGCCCTTGGTCCAGGTCATGGGGCTTTTAGGAGCCAGGGCCAAGGTTTGAGACTCCACAGTGGTCATCAGTGCAGGACAACCGGGGAGGGTGGGAAGCCTCAGGCTGGGCTCCACCCTCCTTTCTCCTTCTGCCTCTCAGCCCTTGGGCACCTGACTTCGCCATTCACCGGCCTCACCTGTGAAATAGAGTGACCTCTACCTAGCCTGCAGGTGTGGTTTTGAGATGCTGAACAAAAAGCTCCTGGGGCAGGTAGTTCCTCAGTAACCACTGTCTCCTAGCTCTCCCTGAACTCAGTGCTCTCAGCTGTAAAAGGGAGTGAAAAGAGCGTTACCATAGCAGCCTCCTCGCTGGCCTCCCCTCAGACCACTCCCCCCACCTCGCCGTGCTCCTGGTTACTCCTCGGGTCGGCAGTTTCTCTGCCCCTGCTCTCCCTGGAACGGTCTCCCAACTCTGCATGGCTGGATAGCTCTTATCAAGCCCCAACATTCTCTCCTAGGGAGGATTTTCTTGATCGCCCACCACAAAGTGGCTGCCTGACTGCCATCACTTCACTCTGGAGTAGCTCCCCAGGTGGCTCTGAACCTTGCAGGCACATCTCTTGTTACTTCTGCTTGCTTGTGTATTTGTTGCTCGCCCCTGTCTGACTGTTATCTCTGTGATCCCAGGGATCGTGTTGGTTTTGCTCACTGCTACTTGCTACCTGGCACATACTCAGCGAATATTTGTGGGATGAGTTGAAAAATGGGTGAGTGAGCTTCTCAGAGCTCTTCCAGCTTGTCAGTTTTAAGATTCTATGAAAGGTGCTAAAATCCCTTGGGGACAAGAAGATGGGGAAACTTTATAATGGAAAGATCAAATTGGTAACATTGACCATTTTTTTTAGTATCATGCACAAAGGAAAAATTTTGACCTTAAGTGCTCCTGATATGGTGCACTAGGAAGGACACAGCTTCACCCAAGAAGTGTGCTTGCCAAAGTAATTGACCCCACATATCAACCCTCTCGATCTAAATATCAGTCTCCAGGAAATGGCAGGAGGGCACAGTAGAACCTGTTAAATGACACCGTGAGGGTTCAACCAAGCAAATCAACAGTGGGGACAATTCTACAGACAAGACCTGGTTTCTTCAACAACTAAAATACCATAAAAAAGGAAGGAGGAAGGAATGTTAGACATTAAAAGAGATTTAGGAGTCCTAGCAGCAAAATACAGTGCCTGGATCTTGTTAAGATCCTGGTTCAAATAAATGGATCCCAAAAAGACATTTTTTGAGAAAAATAAGGAAATTTGAAAATGGACTTAGTATTAGATAGTCTTAAGAAATTATTAATTTTATTAGCTGTGATAAAGAGGTTACTTTTTCAGAAATATTCTAATATATGAGAGATATATTCTGAAATATATTTGGGTGAAATGATATATTGTCCATAATTTGTTTTTAAAGAGATGCTTGGGGGCAAGGAATGAAATAAGGTTGTTAAAGTGGGGATAGTTGTTGAAGTAGGGTGGTGGGCATACGGGGTTCACTCATGCTATTTCCTTTACTTGGATGTGTGTTTGAAATTTTCCATCATAAAAAGTAAAATTAAATAGATAAGAGTGCCGTGGATATTCTATTTTGCTGTCTATGGCCCTCCTCGTTCCCTTTTATAACTTTCTCCCTCCCCTCCCCCTTCCTCCATGCCCCACATTCAGGCCCAGAGAACATCTGTTCTCATCAGACACTGCTGTCCTGACTCTACTTCCTGTTCTCCCCAAACACCAGAGAAAGGAGAGGCAGACCTCGACTGGAAGCGGGCCCCGTCCTGATTTGCATTTTGCGTGTTTCCTGGTTTCTCTGAGGCCCATCCTGATTTCTTTTGGTTCTGAGCACTTGTCCCAGCTGCTTCATCACCCAGCGGCACTTTCTTTGGGCAGTCACAGTGGCAGTCACAGCCATCACTTACCACTCTCCCTAGTCATCCATCCAATAAGAGTTTACTGCTCACCTCCTCTGGTGGGGGTGTCTAGGATCCCTGTGTTAGAGATTACATAGGAGAGTCAGGTGTAAGCCCTGCTCTCAAAAGGGAGCTCAAATCCCAGTTGGAGCAGTATTAAAAACATGGCTTATCATGTAATTGATGATGAAATGTGACTTAGGGCAGAAGAAGGAGGACTTAATTCTAGGGGCAGCAAGAATCAGGAAGGTCTCTGTCTGGAGCCAGGAAGACGTCAGACTGAATGAAATGTGTCACATCCTGCCTTGCAGATAAGTCTAGGGAGACCCGAAGGAAAGTGAAAATGTTAGTTGTGGTTGTGAGTACTACTGTCTTCATGTGCCTACTTATCTCGCCTTGCAGGGTAAAGGTGAAGTGTGTATGCACCTAGCACTGTGTCCACATGAAACACAGGGAGTTCTCACCCTCGTTCCCTTCCTATATCTCCTCCTGAATGACTGTGTAAATTCTCCCCAGGGCAGAGACCTGGCACAATGCATCTCTGTGCCTCATATTATCTGGCACAGTGCTGGGCACATAGCAGGCACTTCACGCAGACCAAAGACTAGGTGAGTGAGTCAACCTCAGGCTAGTACCAAACTGGTTGAGTTAGAATCACAGGTGCGTGGTAAAAACAGATTCCAAGGCCCCATCTTAGATCCTCCGAACTCACATCTCCAAAGAAGGGGCCAAGGAATCTGTGTTTTTACCTGGTTCCCAAGAGCGTCTAAGTAGTTCCTGGCTTAGCAAACAAGGTGGGAGTTGAGATGAGTTCAGCACCATGGACAGAACCTCACACTGCTGCCCCTATCTCTTCTCTTTCCTGGGACCAGCTGGGGCAAGGACACTCCATGTATGTGACAGGAGTTAATGGTCTAACCCTGATGGGGGCCATGAGACATCTGTGGCTTTGGCCCTCATGTGACACAGCCCTCGTCTGCGCTTCAGGAGCGAGTTTTGGGGTGGGCACTTGTCCTGCTGTGGGAGACAGCTCTGACTGCACAGGGAGAGGCAGGATAATGAATATCCCCTCTATTTCTTTTACAAGTTATAAGCGACCCTCATACTGTGCAAGCAGCAAAGCATGAAGCCTGAGCCAGTGTGAACAAATTAATCCCCCAAAGGTGGTTTGAGCACCTACTGTGTTCAAGGGCTGTGCTGGTAGCCAGGGGGCACATAAGGTGAGCAAGATATAGCTGCCTCCCCAAGGAACCCACAGCTTGTCAAATATGGTTCATTGACTGTTAGAAAGGAGAGCAGCCTTGAAGATAACCAGACCCAGAGTCAGTGAGTGTGCCTACTGGAGAGGCAGCCTGGGGAGTGGAGAGAACAGACGTGGCAGAAAAGGCTTTTGAGATTTGGGCCTTGTGCCTGCTGTGTGGCCTTGTGCCTGCTGTTAGCTTTCAGAGCCTTAGTTTCCTAATCTGAGAAGTGGGAGTGATTACATCCTTCCATCAGCCCGGTTCCAGGGGCACAGCCCCAGCACCATTCATTCACTCATAGATTCACATTCATTCATTCACATTACATTTATGCCAGGTGAGCTGACAGTCACTGTGAAGGTGCTTGAGAGTCAAGGTGCTTGAGAGATGGCATGCAAGGGGTATAAACTGGGGTGGAGGGTAATACTCCTGGCCTCCAGTGAGATGACATTTCCAGCCTCCCTTATAGTGAGAGGCTGGCTATATGACTGAATTCTGGCTGATGGATGTGTCCCACTTGCAGGCCTGGCCCATAAAATTCTCCCCTATGAGATGATCTGTCTCTGTCCTCATCGCTGGCTGGATGGAGAGGACTTTGGGTTATAGGAGCCTGGAGATGGGAGGAGCCCAGGTCTCAGAATCTCTTTGTGGAAGTCTGTCCATCAAACAGCTGCACTGAATTGTTAGAAGAACCAGAAACAAACTGGTGTTGAGTTGGGGTCTTGGGGTGTTTGTCACCACACTTAGCCTGTCTGTGCACTCTGTCTGTGCTCAGTCATATCTGACTCTTTGTGGCCTGCCAGGCTCCTTTGTCCATGGGATTTTTTTCAGGCAAGAATACTGGATCCTCCTCCAGAGGATCTTCCCGACCCAGGAATCGAAACCACGTCTCTCACATCTCCTGCATTACAGATGAAGCCATCCAGGAAGCCCCAGCCTACCCTGACTAATAGTACTAATACAGGGAGATACAGCAAGCAGGTAAACGAATAAACAGGAGTTTGGTGGCTCAGAGGTTAAAGCGTCTGCCTCTAATACGGGAGACCTGGGTTCGATCCCTGGGTTGGGAAGATCCCCTGGAGAAGGAAATGGCATCCCACTCCAGTATTCTTGCCTGGAGAATCCTATGGACGGAGGAGCCTGGTGGGCTACAGTCCATGGGGTCACAAAGGGTCGGACACGACTGAGCGACTTAACTTATAGAAACTGATGGAGTGATGAGGGCTACATGCAGGAAGGAGCCAGTGGGGGAATCTTTGGAGGACACATTATGGATTTATTTTTAAATTCTTCTAAGCTTAACAAGTAAACATTTAGCTTCTCAATGGTTCTGGTCTAAAATTCTCTAGCTTTGTCTGGATAACCTCCTTCTCAAGCCTTCTGAAACTCCATCTTGCGTGATCTATGTCACTCTTAACTCTGCCTTCTGGATTTTATTTCAAGGACCTGCTGTTTGTTTGTCTTTAATTTTTATCTTTAATTTGGCCCTGCTGAGTTGGAAACCTGTCCCTTCATGCTACATAGCTCCAGTGACCTTTCTCTCTCCCACCCATATCCTGGCCTTCTTGGAAAAGTCTCCAGATGGATCTGTGTTCCCCTCTCTCCAGCCCATTGGCCCTCCCCCACCCCAGCTTTGTCCAGTATTTGGGTGTGAGCAGATCTGCATCTTTAATGATTTTATAGGAGCAGGATACAGACTGTGAGACTGAAAACATCCAACTTACCAGTTGTTTGCAAGAGACATTTATGTAGTTCAAATCTGTTTTATTTATATCTGATTATTTTTAAATTAAATCAAAATAAATTCTAATACATTAGTAATATGTTTACTGTGCCATTTACCCCTTGCTGCATAACAGACTACCCCAAAATGTAGTGGCTGACAGCAGTGACACCACTTATTTCGCTCATGCATCTGTGATTTGGGCAGGTTTGGTAGGAAAAGTTCATCTCTGCTCTGCTTGGTGTCCACCGGGGTGGCTCCGGCTGGGGTTGGATCATCTGGAGGCTCTGACATCTGATGCCTGGGTGGGGAAGACTCAAATTGCTATTGTCATTCTCTCTATGAGGTCTCTCTGTTATGACGTTGCAGGGTAGCTGGACTTCTTACATGCTGGCTCAGGGCTTCCAGCCAAGAGAGTAAGCTGGGTTGCCTCTTATGATCTGGCTTAGGAAGTCTAGCAACATCAACCATGGCCAGCTCATATTCAACGAGAGGGCTGGCCCCACCCTTGCCTTTAAGAAATTACATTATTAATTTAAAAAAATGTGTTAAAATATATAACATGAAATTTCCATTGTAACCATGTAAGTGTACTTCAGTGATATTAATTACATTTACAGTGTTGTACAAACACCACCAAAACTTTTTTGTAATGGTCATCCATGTTGTAGTGTGTACCAGAACTCCATTCCTCCAGCTGCATACTATTCCATTGCCTATATATGTCACATTTTGTTTATCCCTTCGTCCATCCACGGACACTTGGGTTGCTTCCATCTTTTGACTATTGTGAACAATGCTGCTGTGAATGATGGTGTACAAATATCTGTTTGCATGTCTGCTTGGAATTCTTTTGGGAATATACCCAGGAGGGAAATTCCTAAATCATATGGTCATCCTGTCTACCTTTTTTTCTGAAGAACTGACATACTGTTTTCCACAGCAGCCACCCCATTTTACATTCCCACCAGCAAAGTGCAAGGGTTCAAATTTCTCCATATCCTCACCGGCATGTTTTCTGTGTGTGGTGTTTTTAAGTAACAGTCACCCTAGTGAGTATGAAGTCTTGTCAATGGGTATGAGCCATCTCCCTGTGGTTTTGATTTACATTTCCCTAATGGTTAGTGATTTTAAGCATCTTTTAATATGCCTATTGCCATTTGTATATCTTCTTTGGAGAAATGTCTTTTCAAGTCCTTTGTCCACTTTTTAATTGGGTTGTCTTTTGTTGTTGTTCTTGTTGATGAGATCTCATTCTTTTTTGCAGTCATATAGTATTTCAAAGAAGAGTCATACAGTTCTTTTACTAACCAGTCTTCTATTGATGGCTATTCAGGTTGTTTCCAATCACATGTTGTTCATGCAATGCAATAACGAATTTTCTCCTACACACGTTATCATGCTCAGGTATGAGTATACTGGAAGAGAAATCCTTGCAGTAGGATTGGTGAATTAAAGGAAAGTTGCATGTATCAGCTTGGTAGATGCTGTCCAACTGCCCTTGAGAGAGTTTGCTCCAGTTTATACTCCCTGTAGCTATGTAAGAGAGCAAGGTACAGCTTTAAAACTAACACGTAAGTTTTCAGCATTATGCCAAAGATTTCTTCTTCCTTGGGGATGCTAATCTGACATTTCTTAATACTGATTAAAATGTTGGCCTAACACTGCCCTCTGTTAAGGGATTTGCAACTTAATTGCATTTGTTCATAAAATGGAATTAACATCAAATAACTTGCCATCAACAGTGATTTTTGACCCTGTGCTATGACAAATCTATTCATGTTTTATGTTTAAAAAATCTATTCAAAGTTAAAAAACTGCTTCTTAATACTATTAAAATGATATTTAAAAAATCAGACTCAATCTCAATATGTATGCCAATCTTTCCAAATAGGATACAATTTATTTACCCATTTTCCCCCCAGAAGTATAGCCATGAAAATTCATGCCTGGAAACTCTTTTCTGTTATCACTGGTATCTAACAAGATCATGGAACAACTCGCACACCAAATATTAACTCAACCTGCACTTTTTAGGTGACATGTGGATTAGAAGCAAACAGCACACTTTCCATAGCCAATGCCAAACCCCTCACTCCTCTGGCTTCTAATTAAGAAAGTAACTGAAAGTTGTGATCAAGCCAAGATCCAATTAAAACAGATAAACAGACTGTGGCCACATTAACTATAAAATATTAATATATATTTGTAATTAACTAGACACAGTTTTCAAGAAGAAGGGGGCTTTTTTCAGTGATGAAAACTCCTGTAAATGAAGAACTAACATGTATTAATAAATCAACTCAGGACACAAATTCTATATGCTCTTCATGGCAACTAATGTAATATTTATGTTAACTGATAATAAAGATATATGTCAAATAAGACTTGATGTGCAGGGTGAGTAAATGAGAAATACTTAGTATGTTAAAACCATAGTAAATACACAATTCACTTTGTACTGTGTGTTAACATAGAAACTGGGTTACATAAATAATAACTCACTTCTCTTTCCTTGCATGATGCCTTCAAGTTCATCCAGTCCAACCTCTTACCCAACAAAGGAACCCTGAATCACCCAAGCACTGCTGATTCCTCCAGTGATGACAGTTGCATTATCTCAAATGGCAGCAAAACCATGATGCACCTTAGAAGTCACCTAAATCGGGTGCTTTGGGGCTTTCCCCTCCTCTGGGAGCTGTCCAGAACACAGTGGCTTCCTCCTCAGGCACCTGAGATTCAGACACATAACTGCCCAGAGATTTAAAAAAAAAAAAAAAAACCTCCCCAGGCAATTTCAGTTTACAGCAAAGTTTGGGATCATCTGTTTCTACTTTACAAAGACCATCATCACCTGCTGGTCATCTCCTCATTCATTTGTCACACGAATTTTTCTTGAACTTTTTTTGAACTTTTATTGAACCTTCTATGCTAGGTACTGAGGATACCCATATGTTACTTGCCTAATGGTTTTTGCACCTAAAGGCATTTTGGGGTGAATTAAGAAAAAATTTTTTAATGTGGACCATTTTAAAAGTCTTCATTGAATTTGTTACAATATCACTTCTGTTTATGTTTTGGGTTTTTGGCCACAAGGCATGTGGGATCTCAGCTCCCAGACCAAGGATTGAACCCTCACCCCTGCACTGGAAGGGAAAATCCCAGACCACTGGACTGCCAGGGAAGTCCCAAGACATTTGTTTTAAACAGAAAGTTTATATAATGGATTTGATGGGCCAGATCTATTAAATCTATCATACTTCAACATAGGCACATAATTCTTAAAATAAATAAGAATTACCTAAAAGGTACACTACTATCTAAGAAGTAAACTACTGACTAAAAGATCCCTTGTATATTACTTGTGATATGCATACCACCTTTTAGGAAACAATTCACTTCTGTATCTGTTCATTCATTCTTTCATCCATCCATCCCATATTTCCTGAGCTCCTCTGATGGGCCATGCTTGATACTGGACATCCTCCCCTGCCTTCTTGCTTGACTATGCCTAGTGTCCATCAATCACCCAGGAGCCTCCCACGCTCCCTGCTGCTGGAACCAGAATGGAGCCGTCCTCACCCAAAGCAGTCAGGCCCTGACGGCTGACCTGGGGGTGGAGTCCCAGTGGGTAGTATAGGCTGTCACCACCAGGGGGCACTCCTGCCTCACTGCTGGCTTCTCACCCAGGCCAGGGCCAGGGCAAAGTGAGCCTGGCTGGAAGGGGAGGATGGCTGGCATGTTGCTGAGGGGCACCAGACTAGGCTTTTGAAGAGCCTCAGGGGGCTGAGTGACTTCACTTTCACTTTTCACTTTCATGCATTGGAGAAGGAAATGGCAACCCACTCCAGTGTTCTTGCCTGGAGAATCCCAGGGACGGCGGAGCCTGGTAGCCTGCTGTCTTTGGGGTCGCACAGAGTCAGACACAACTGAAGCGACTTAGCAGCAGCAGCAGCATGGGATAAGGAGGCATGGAAATGGGGCTCCTGCACTCAGATTCTAGGAAATTTTCCCTCTTCCCTGACAGGGGAAAAGAGCACACAGTACATCTATTTACACAGGAGCAGCTGGCGACAGCGGCCCTCGATGAAACCTCCTGCCATTTGGTGAAAGGCAAGGCCACCCCGCGTGCAGATACTGAGCCCGTCATAAGCACCAGACAGTGTACCTACAGCTGATCCGGAACCTGTCCTCTACCTCAACCCTCTGCTGATACTTTCCAGCGCGAGGAGAGGGCTGATGGGGGCCGAGGGGGCCGCTCTTGGGGGCTGGGGCCACCCTGATCCCCACCTACAGCCGGGAAGACCAGTCCAGGTGGATGGGGCCTTCTACAACTGTTCTCCCCCTAGGCCTCAGTTTTCCCTTCTATAAAATGGAGCTGAAATAATTTCTGCCCTACCTGCCTCTCTTGGGAGCGTGGCTGTGAAAACTGCTGCAAACAGCAAATAATAGATTTGAAGAGAAACAGAATCTAAAATGGAACTTGGAGCCCCTCCTCTCTGCTCCTTCCTGCTTTGGAATTTGCTCCAATTTGTAATCTGTGTGAGTAAGTCAGTGCTTCACCACGCCTTGCTGGAGCTGGCAATCAGGTGCAGTGGTGGCTTCTACTGTGCCCTGCAATGACTTTTCTCTAATTGCTCTAATCTGTGTTTTCACGCACTTGCTGGAAAAAGAAGAGCCGCCAGCTCCACGGAGGAGGGGAGCTGAGGCGTGAACCCCAGGCAAGGGGGAGGGGGAGGCGTGAAGCCAAGCACCTACTGTCTGCAGCCCCTGGCAGCGGAGGTGTGTGCGAGGGTGACAATTCCTGGGGAGCCCGCGTACCTGGGAAAGGGATGAGGGAGGACAGGGAACCCTGATTAATCTGTCTCCTAAGAAGAAGACTGAGGGAAGAACGCTAGCTGGGCACAGGGCAGAGAGACCCCAGGGAGCAGTCTGTGGGTGAGTGTTTTCTCCGTGTGCGAGTCCCCTTGTTTCTGGGAGTGTGCAGCTGTGGCTTTCTCTGAGACAGGATGATTCCGTGTGGTCTCACCTGATTTGTCTTGCCTTTGGGAGGACAGCTCAGTATGCGTCTGTGTCTGGTGTTTTGTCTCCAACTGTGGGTCTGCATGTGTGTGTGCAGAGCAGGTTGCATGTTACCCCCGCAAGCAGCTGGCTCTGTGGGACTTAGCTTCCAGTTGCAGGGCTTTCTTGCTGAGCCTCTGGGAACCGTACCTTGGGCAGAGGTGCTGGTGCAGCTGGGGCCGGGATGGTGCTAGCCCAGATAGCCGCTTAAGCCCCTCCTGATGGGGTAAAGCGATTATCTATGTGTGTGTGTGTGTACTTGTAGAGGTGGGTGAGACTGAGCTCACAGCCTTTAGGGGTTGCAGAATCCTCAACTACCCCCAAAAAAGGTCCAAAAATTTGCCCATAGTGTTTCCTTCCCTCCCTTCCCTTGCCAGGATTCGCTCCCCCTGGCTGACCTGGATATGTGCATTTACACAAAGACAAAGATGCTCTGTTCCTAAATTGCTTCTCCTCCTAGGGGTTCTCTGGTGCTAATGGTGGCATTTCAGTCAGTGTCAGAGGGGAGATGGCTTGGGATGTAGGGCACTTCCTGGTGCTGCCTTGGTGACATGGGACAAATTGAGATTCTTGACCTTGTGTTTGACAAATGAATTGCGTATAATCACCAGTTAGTTTTACCTGTGTAAACCTAAGCAAGAGGAAAAGCTTTGGGTTGCTCCTCCTGGTGCCAGGAGACTCTACACAAGATTAATTATGATCAGAAGCAGCAAGTGTGAAGTCCACGGATGAAATGTTCCAAAACTGGTGAGTAAATTCAGTTTCCTATAACAAACATGTGATAAAGAGAGTTCTTAGCAGAAACATGTCAACAGTGGCTAATACTTAATATCTCTTCCTATATATCAGGCACCAAGCTCTTCCCAGGTCAGCTCTTGAAACCCTCAAAGCCACCGTATGGTGCTCATTTTATTTTATGTTTTGGTTGTGATGCATGGCATGTGGAATCTTAGTTCCCCGACTAGGGATCGAACCCTCACTCCCTGCATTGGAAGCATGGAGTCTTAACCACTGGACTTCCAGGGTGTCCATTTTAGAGATGAAGAAACTAAGGTACAAAGAGGGTAAAGAATTTGCTTGAGATCACACAGTTCATGGAGCAGGAATTTGAACCCAGGCTGGCTGGTACCCTTGCCTACTACCCAGCCACTAGGCCATGAGTTGTAGGACAGCCCTATAGGGTGGGCTCAGTGTGGGTTTAATGCTGTTCCTTCTTGCATGGTGGCTCAGATGGTAAAGAATCTGAATGCAATGCGGGAGACCTGGGTTCGATCCCTGGGTCAGGAATATTCACTGGAGTAGGAAATGGCAACCCACAACAATATTCTTGCCTGGAGAATTCAGTGGACAGAAGAGCCTGATGGGCTACAGTCCATGGGGTCGCAAGGAGTCAGACAAGACTGAGCTACTAACACTTTCTTTCCTCTTGCGGGAGACCCACAAACCTCAGTTTTCACATGGCAAAGACAGGGGAAGACAAGTCTGAAAGAGACTGACCCCATGTGGCTAGTATTTGTTTCATGTATTTTTCCTTTGTGGCATGCAAATATTCTCCAGCTTTTCCTTTACTTCCGCAACAGGTATGATGTTCAGCCCAGCACCTTGCTGTCTCACCTGCACCTGTGTCAACAGCTCCAGCTGCCGTAATCAGCGTGGAGCACCACTGGCAGTGGTTGGTGAGGCCCCCTCCAGTTCCGGCCAAGGCTGAGTCACAGTGTCTGGGAGCTGGGGTTTGAGTGCTGGTGTCTTAGAAAATGTGACAGGAGGCTGAGGATGCACCTGGAAAATGGGGGTGCAAGAGGTGGAGGTTGCACCGTGAAGTCTACCTCATAAGGCTTTTGTGTTTTAGTTAGGGATTGCTTCGTATTGCCAATCACAGAGACTGGAAATGACAGTGGCTTATACCAGATTGAGGCTTATCTCTCTCTTATATAAAGGATATCAGGAGATAGGCATCCAGGATTGTGGGGAGGGAGGCTCAACTGTGTCTTGAAAGCACCAAGTACTAATTTCCTCATTTCTTTTAGCTTGAGAGAAAATTGTGGTTATTATTTACATACAGGAAAGGAAATTAAATGCATGGATTCTAAATGTATAGTTGATGGCTATACATATGTGTATCAAACATGCCCAGCATCCCGGAAGGCTCCCTCTTGTGTTCTCTCCCAGTCACCAACCCTTTCTCCCCCAAGGCAATCACTACCCTGACTTCTGTCACTAGAGACTGGTTTTGCCTGATTTTACCCTTCATTTGAACAGGGTCATAGAGCATGTTTTCTTGCTTTTGGCCTTTTCACTTAGTGTAAAGCCTGTGAGATTCATCCAAGTTGTGGCACATATATCAGCAGCTGATTCTTTTTTATTGCTAAGTAATGTTCTATGGTGGGGAAACGCACCACCATTTGCTTATTCTTTCACTTGTTGATGGACATTTGTGCTGTTTTCTGTTCATAGTATAATGAATAAAGCTGCAATGAGAATTTATGTCAAGTCTCTCCGTGGACATGTGCTTTCACTTCTCTTGGGTAAATCCCTTGGAGTGGAATGGCTGAATGAGTGTCGCCTTGTGAGAAATTGCCAAACAGTTTTTCAAACAGGGTGAACCACTAACAGTCCCACTGGCCATGTGAGAGAGCCGATCCTCATTCTTCTGTGCAACATTTGATACTATCAGTCTTTCACATTTTGACCATTCCTTTGGGTGTGAGTGGCAGTTTATTTCTCTGATAGCTGCTAATGTAGAGTATCTTTTTGCGCATATTGGTCATTTTGATGTTCCCTTTTGTGGACTGCCTCTTCATGTCTTTGCCCACTAAAAAATTGTGATTTTTTTCTTATTGATTTGTAGAAGTTCTTTATATGCACTGGATACTAGTCCTTTGTCAGATATAGGTATTGAATTACCTTCTCTGCATCTGTGTATTGGCTTTTCTTTCTCTTAATGGTGTCTTTGGCTGAATATAAGTTCTTAATTATTACAAAGCCCAACTTACAAATTTTTCCTTATGGTTAATGTTTATGTGTTATGTTTAAAAACACTTTTTCTCCCGAAGGAGTCTTCTTCTTAATTTATTTTTTTATTGAAGGATAATTGCTTTACAAAATTTTATTGTTTTCTGTCAACCTCAACATGAATCAGCCATAGGTATACATATATCCCCTCCCTTTTGAACCTCCCTCCCATCTCCCTCCCCATCCCACCCCTCTAGGTTGATACAGAGCCCCTGTTTGAGTTTCCTGAGCCATACAGCAAATTCTCATTGGTTATCTATTTTACATATGGTAATGTAACTTTCCATATTACTCTTTCCATACATCTCACCCTCTCCTCCCATCTCCCCATGTCCATAAGTCTATTCTCTATGTCTGCTTCTCCACTGATGCCCTATAAATAAGTTCTTCAGTATCATTCTTCTGGATTCCAAATATATGTGTTAGAATAAGATATTTCTCTTTCTCTTTCTGACACATTTCACTCTGTGTAATAGGTTCTAGGCTCAAACACCTCATCAGAATGTGTTCCTTTTTATGGCTGAGTAATATTCCATTGTGTTTATGTACCACAACTTCTTTATCCATTCATCTGTTGATGGATATCTAGGTTGCTTCCATGTTCTAGCTATTGTAAATAGTGCTGCAATGAACAGTGGGATACATGTGTCTTTTTCAACTTTGGTTTCCTCAGGATATATGCCTAGGAGTAGGATTGCTGGATCATATGGTGGTTTTATTCCTACTTTTTAAAGGAATCTCCATACTGTCTTCCATAGTGGCTTTATCAATTTACATTCTCACCAACAGTGCAAGAGTGTCCCTTTTCTCCACACCCTTTCCAGCACTTATTGTTTGTAGACTTTTTGATGATGGCCATTCTGAACGATGTGAGGTGATAGCTCATTGTAGTTTTGATTTGCATTTCTCTAATAATGAGTGATGTTGAGCATTGTTTTCATGTGTTTGTTAGCCATCTGTATATCTTCTTTGGAGAAATGTCTGTTTAGGTCTTTTTCCCACTCTTTGATTGGGTTGTTTCTTTTCCTGTCATTGAGTTGTATAAGCTGCTTGTATATTTTGGAAATTAATCCTTTGTCAGTAGTTTTATTTGCTATTATTTTCTCCCATTCTGAAGGTTGTCTTTTCACCTGCTTATAGTTTCCTTTGCTGTGCAAAAGCTTTTAAGTTTAATCGGGTCCCACTTGTTTACTTTTATTTTTATTTCCATTACTCTAGGAGATGGGTCATGGAGGATCTTGCTTTGATTTATATCATCGAGTGTTCTGCCTATGTTTACCTCTAAGTTTTATAATTTCCGGTCTTACATTTAGGTCTTTAATCCATTTTGAGTTTATCTTTGTGTATGGTGTTAGGAAGTGTTCTAATTTCATTCTTTTACATCTAGCTGTCCAGTTTTCCCACACCATTATGGAAGAAGCATCTTTGCCCCATTGTATATTCTTGCCTCCTTTGTCAAAAATGAGGTACTCATAGGTGCAAGGGTTTATTTCTGGATTTCTATCTTGTTCCATTGGTCTATATTTCTGTTTTTGTGCCAGAACCATGTTGTCTCGATGACTGTAGCTTTGTAGTATAATCTGAAGTCAGGAGGGTTGATTCCTCCAGCTCCATTCTTCTTTCTCAAGACTGCCTTGACTATTCAGCTTTTCCTCCCCAAGGAGTCATTTTAACACATGACTCCATCTGGCCTCACCCCAACTGGCTGCTCTCTCTGCCTCCCCACCCTTTATTAGAAGTGCATCCCAGGAGCAAGGGGTGAGGAAGGCAGAGATGGGATGGCAGATCTGTGGGGAAGAGCAGGGTTAAAGCCTCCCTAGAATATGAGATCTGTGTCCCCCACCCCCTTCCTTCCCTGTGCGGATTTGGGTTTATGCTGGGTTGCAAGATTAAAGCCAAAGAGATTAAAAGATTACCTCTGACAGGGAAGGCAAATTCTGCCTCTTTGCTCCTAGAGCCATGAGGGGGTGGGGTGAGAGTGGTACTGGGGTGCAGGTGGGGGGTAGTACTGATGCAGCCATCTACACTACCAGGGACCTCCCCTTCCTGCTGAGAACTCTGCCTCCTGGAAGGCTGAAGCCTGGGACACTAGCTCATCTCTCTGAACCTTTGATCCCAAGTTATAAAGGGCATGGGGGGCTGACCTGGATACTAGCACCAACATAGGCTTTAGTGGGTCCTCAAAGTATGACCCCCACACCAGGGGTCTCTGTATCAGAAATACAAACTTCAGGCCCCTTCCCAGACCTGTTGAGGCAGAAACTTGGGGGATGGAGTGGGGAGAGCAATCTATGTTTTAAAAGCCCTCCAGGGGATTCTGATGCGCAAGAATATCTGAGCACCAGTGCCTTTAATTATGGTAACAATTGCTAAGCTTTAAAGCATTTAACTGTGCTCACCAGTGACTCTTCTAAAGAGTATGCACCCACTCACTGATGGTGCTATTACTCACCTTACTTTACACATGAGGAACTGAGATGCAGAGAGGTGAAGCGTTTGCTCAGGGTCACACAGCTACTAGATGACTGAGCCCAGACTGGGACTCCAGGGGGCTGGCTCCAGAGGCTGAGTCACTAACCACTGCTCGAAACCATTTTGAATTCCCGGTGCTGTGCATCCTGGCCTTCTCAGAAGCCCACAGCTTTTGTCAGTGGCCCCAGGGAGTGGTGACTCCAAGAGGGTGACTGCTTCAGGGACCCCTGGCTTGCAAGGTCCTTTCCCAGCTTCCTCAGGGCTTGCTGACCACACGTCTTCCTGCTTCCTTTCCCTGCCTCCTGGGGCGGATGGGAGCCCCCTTGGCCAAGGCTGAGGAAAGCAGATGCTGAGAGCGGACCTCAGCTCACAGTAAGCCAGAACCACAGACAGAGACCCGCCGCTCCACGTCTCAGAAATTCATTTATGTCTCAGTTCATTCCCTCATTTCAGTGTTTAGCGATCAGAGCGAAGTAGAGGCCAGCAGAAAGCCAGAGGCAGACAGAAGGAAGGGGGAAAAGGAAACCTGTCCGTTAATTTTACGATTCTCTCTGCTAGTCCCCTCCTGTCACTAGGGATGCTGAAAAAGCCCAACCCCCGAAGCTGGAAAGTGATCAAGGAACAGTCAAGGCCGAGATGAGGAGGCTGATTTATGGGGCCAGCGCTGGGGAACGAGAGTGAGGGCACCAGCTGCGGGAGAGAGAATTCATCACAGCTCCCGGGGAGAGCAGAGGGCCTTCACAGGTCTAGCCCCCACTGGGCTCCCTGGCCTGCTCTGCTCTCAGGAGGATGGAACTTATCTGTGGGGCTCCCAGTACCTCTCACTTCTCTCTCCCAGTTCTCCTGGGTCTGTAGCCTCTTTGAATCTTTGAGTTGGGGGTGGGATGGGGAGGAACAAAGAAGACAGCCCCAGGCAAGTCCCTTCTCTGAGCTTCAGTTTCCCCATCTGTAAAACAAGAGCCTCAGCCTAGCTGGTCAGCCTCATGGGGAGGCTGTGGAGGGAAAAAGGCCATGGCCATGAGTTGCAAAGCCCTGTCCCACCCAAGAGATGACAAGTGTGAAGTGGGAGTGAGGACCTTGCCTCCTACTGCCGTGGTCCTGGGTTCTTCATGTGGAGGTGTGTGCCGGGCACACAGGGCTGCTGCAGCTGAGGTTCTGTCTGTGCAGGTGCGTCCACCTGTGCATAAACACAGTGTGTCCAAAGCCACAGCTGAGTGTGCATGCGCAAGTAAGCATGTGCGTGTGCAGACACGCATGTGTACGTGTGTGCAGCTGCACCGACACCTGTGAACTCCAGCTCTCATGTAATCTCTCTACCCCCACCAGCCTCGGAGGACTGCTCTAGAGAGGTGGTGGGGGTGTGGCTGGGTGCTTATTCACGGGCCCCATTCAGCTGGTTATTTATTGATTAATTCTGCTGCCAGCTGATAGATGCCAAGCCTGTGCCAGACGCAGGCCCTGGGCTGATTTACATAATTAAAAACCATCAGTAACAGAACGGGGCCTCACCCGCCAACTGTTTCCTGTAGCATGACAGGCTGAGCCTCTCTCCTCCCCCCGCCCCTGTCCTCTGCATCCTCCCGGCTCCCTCTCCTTCCAGACCCCCTCACCCTCCTGGCCTGCTCTGTGTCAGTATGCTGGCCTGGGCCCCTCAATGACGTCAGCCGCCGCTCAGTCAGTGATGGAGATTTCATAGTGTTCTGGGATTCTCCAGCCACTGACTCCAGATGCTATTAGTGGACAGTTCTAAGGTTCTTCGATGGAAAGCCTTAGATTATAAGATTCAGCTCTGATCCTCGGAGTTGTGATTTTTCAAGAGTCTATTACTCTATGTGACAATGGGGAAACGATGTTTGCTCTCAGCAGCTCTGCCTGCACTTGGGGAGGAGGGGCTGCTTTCTGGAGGGCCTGGCTTTCTGTGGAGGCCACCATGGTGGATGGGATGGGTCAGGCCCTGCTTTCCAGAAGGAGAAGAGCATCATGGCAGAGGGCTGGGGTGGGGTGGGGGCTGGGCACCTCAGGAATCTGTCAGAAGGAAGGAGGACCTAGGGATACCCGAGGAGGGCTGGAGGGAGAACTCCTTGCTGGTGTTCTAGGCACCAAGAGGGATTTGGAATATATGGGATCCTGTGGAGTGTGTGACATCGGTCCCTTTGCTGGTGTCACCTTCGGTGTCTTCAGAGAAGACTCTGGCAGACTCAGAGAAGAGTCTGTGGGGAGGAGTGTGGATTATTCTATTTCCCAGCTGTGTGATCCTGAGGAAGCTACTCAGCCTTTCTGAGCTTCAGCTACCTTCTCACCTGTGACATGGGGTTTGTTGTAAGGATTAAGTATTAACTTCTGGGAACTTACCTGGTGATCCAGTTGCTAAGACTCTGTGGTCCCAATGCAGGCAGCCCTGGTGCGATTCTTGGTTGGGGAACTAGATCCCACATGCCTTAGCTAAGAGTACACATGTCGCAACTAAAGATCTTGCATGCCTCAGCTAAAAGACCTGGCGCAGCCAAATAGATAAATAAAATAAGTAAAAAATAATTAACTTCTCTAAAGTGCTTGGAATGCAGTTGGTACCTGCTGAATCCCTAATAACTGGTGGCTATAATTGTGTGGGTCCTTGGGGGAGCTGAGTAGGAGGCTGGTCAGATATGGTGAAAGTCCAGACACACAGAGGGGTTGAGTTTTCCCATTTTTGCAGGCCAGCTCCCAGTGGGGCTGGTGCTTGGAGGATGTTGGTTGAATGAATGAGTATTCTTCTCTCAGCTCTTCCCAAACACAATGCCAGCCCCAGCCAGCCCTCAGCCAACTTAGGCAGGGTATCTGGGCGCATGGCTTCTCTCAGGCGGGTCCCCAGGACTTGCGCTCTCCTCCTCCATCTGTCCCATCTCTGCCTCTTCGGCTCCACTTGCACAGCCCAGCTCTGATCCTCAGCAGTAAGGTCTGCCCCTCCCCCAACCACCTCCAAGATTGTTCATAATTTAAAAAGTTGAAATAAAGTATGTTTAAAATTAACAATAGAATGTAAGATGGTGCAGCCACTGTGGAACACAGTTTGGCAGGTCTTCAAAAAGTTAAACAGAATTACCATATGATCTAGCAATTCCACTCCTAGGTATACACCCAGAGGAATTTTAAAGTACATCCTCTGAAAAAGCAAAAGCTCAAACAGCTTGTACCCCAGTGTTCATGGTAACATTATTCACAATAGTCAAAAGATAGAAACAACCCAAATGCTTATCTGCAGATGAATGGATAAATAAAGTACAAAACCTTTGTGCTTAGTTGCTTCAGTCATGTCTAACTCTTTGTAACCCAATGGACGGTAGCCTGCCAGGTTCATTTGTCCATGGGATTTTCCCAGCAGGAGTACTGGAGTGGGCTGCCATGCTCTCCTCCAGGATTGGACCCGAGGATTGAACACTCATCTTCTGTGTCTCCTGCACTGCAGGTGAATTCCTCACCACTGGGCCACTGGGGAAGCCCACAAAACATATATAAAGGCATAAAAACACAAGCACATAGAATGGAATATTAGTTAGCCTTAACAAAAGAATAAAATTCTGATACATGCCACCACATGGATGAACCTTGAAGACATTATGCTAAGTGAAGAAAACCAGATGCAAAATGACAGATTTGATTTACATTCTTTTTTCAATCAAATTTCCGAATTTGATTCCAGTCAAATTCAATTTTCCATATTATACACTCATGGAAGTATATGATTCCACTTATATGAGGTACATTGAATAGTCAAATTTGTAGAGACAGGGAAGAGGTTGCCAAGGGCTGGTGGAGGGAGAAATGAGAAGTTAGTGTTTAATGGGTATAGATTTCCAGTTTGGGAAGATAAAAATATTCAGGGAGTGGATAGCAGTGATGAATGTACTTAATATGATGGAGCATACTGTTTTAAATGGTCAACTTTTTAATGTACATTTTAGCACAATAAAAGGCTTCTTTGCAACTGAGGGAGATGATTTTGTTTGTAACCCTTCTTTTTTACTTTTATTTTTTAATGGCCACCATTGATCCTCCAGGCTCCTCTCCTTGTCCCCAGCACATAACAGGACCCTACTCATCCTTTGCTGAATGGATGAACCGGGCCTCCCATCTGGCCCCACGAGGAGCCTCCTTGATCTGCTACTTGGCCAGGCAGCTGGTTTTCTTTTCTCTCTTTATTTCACCAAACCTGAAAGCACATGAGCCAGCCACAGGTTGTTTGGGCTGGAGACCAGTGCTTGGTAGTGATTAGGTGGTTCTAGGCTTTGAGGATTAGACACGGCCCCGAGGTGACCAAGAAGCGATTTCTCATGGCGGCCTCTTTTAGCACCCATCAAAGAGAAGGCACCACCCTTGAGAGCCAGCAAGCGTGGGAACAAACAGCTTGGCCTGGGCTTTGGTTGCATTTCACACTGGAGAGGATTCCTTCTTGTTCAGCATGAGCTCCTGGATGTGGCTTTTAATATGTTTGTTGCTGTGTCATCGATTTCTCCCCATAAGCCAGTGGAGAAAATCGTCAAGAGCTGGGGCAGAGTCAGGCTCTTGGGGATCAAGAAATGTGTCCCACATCAGGTCTTACAAAACCCTGGTATCTTTCATCAAATGTGAACATTATCACAGAGCCCCCAGGTGACAGAGTCAGATTATTCAATGCTAACTGTTTAGCCAGGTCATGTTTCTAAAATCAAAGGAGTAGTTTTTATTGGCATCATCATGTCGTAGAGAAAGATGTTCAATCTTGCCTCTCATTTTAAAAAACTTGATGAGCACCTTTATTCAACAGTGAGTGTTCTCAGGTTGCAAAAGCAGAGTTTTGCTCGGCCCATCCTTTTTAACTGCTGCTGAAAAGACATCTGCTCAGTGGCCTTGGTTTGATTGTGCTTGCTATTTTCTCCATTTTTCTCAATGCTGAATGAAGATCAGGGGGTACATTGTTGCCTGCCAGCTGCTTGGCGAACAAGTGTAAGGGCTGGCATTCCTGAGCTAGTGCCTCCATCCATGGAGCTGTGCCCTTCCCTGCCGCCCATAGAGTAGCTGAGTGTCATTTCTGATTCCCGTGTCCCTTTCCAGTCCACATCATGACTCACAAAGTTACCATCAACTTAACCCCCGAAGTTCTCTCTTGCAGCATCAGTGCTGAGTGATGAACAAGACCCAAATAAATCACAGAGCACATTTCCCTCATATATGTACAATAATCAGGCTTCAGGTGATAGAAGAAAATTCAACTGTAAGTACTTTAATAAATAAGGTGCATTCCTGGAAATATAGGAAAAAACCACAGCTTTTTATTTTATTACCTGCCTTCCTCATCCCACAGGTAGCTTCACTGTCTGGTTTAAGATCTGGCTCCAGCTCCTGCCACTGCATCTGCATTCCAGCCTACAAGAAGTATAGAAAAACAGAGAGGTATACATCTTTCCTTTTGAGGGCATGAGTGGGAAATTGCACAGTTCCTCTCTATTCTCATTTCATTGTCCAGAATCCAGTCACAGGGCCATTGTCACCCTGCTTATTTAACTTATATTCAGAGTACATCATGAGAAATGCTGGACTGGATGAAACACAAGCTTGAATCAAGATTGTCAGGATAAGTATCAATAACCTCAGATATGCAGATGACACCACACTTATGGCAGAAAGTGAAAAAGAACTAAAGAGCCTCTTGAGAAAGTGAAAGAGGAGAGTGAAAAAGGTGGCTTAAAACTCAACATTCAGAAAACTAAAATCAGGGCATCTGGTTCCAAAACTTCATGGCAAATAGATGGGGAGACAGTGAAAACAGTGACAGATTTTATTTTGCGGGGTCTCCAAATCACTGCAGATGGTGACTGCAGCCATGAAATTAAAAGACACTTGCTTCTTGGAAGAAAAGTTATGACCAACCTAGATGGCATATTAAAAATCAGCGACATTACTTTGCCAACAAAGGTCCATCTAGTCAAAGCTATGGTTTTTCCAGTAGTCATGTATGGATGTGAGAGTTGGACCATAAAGAAAGCTGAGCGCTGAAGAATTGATGCTTTTGAACTGTGGTGTTGGAGAAGACTCTTGAGAGTCCCTTAGATAGCAAGGAGATCCAACCAGTCCATCCTAAAGGAAATCAGTCCTGAATATTCATTGGAAGGACTGACACTGAAATTGAAAGTGCAATACTTTGGCCACCGATGGGAAGAACTGACTCATTGGAAAAGACCCTGATGCTGGGTGGGATTGAAGGCAGGAAGAGAAGGGGACGACAGAGGATGAGATGGTTGGATGGCATCACCGACATGATGGACATGAGTTTGAGTAGGCTCCTGGAGTTGGTGATGGACAGGGAAGCCTGGTGTGTTGCAGTCCATGGGGTCTCAAGGAGTCAGACATGACTGAGTAACTGAACTGAAGTGGTTTATTTGAAAAATGAAGAGACCACTAGTTGTCCCCCAGTATCCCCTCTCCTGTTCTTCTATAGTACTAATAGAAGTTTTGCTGAATATGATGTACATAGCTGCCCAGATAAAGACTACATTTCCCAGTTTCAGTTAAGTTCAGAGTCTTCTCCAACACCACAGTTCAAAAGAATCGATTCTTCAGCGCTCAGCTTTTGTTATAGTCCAGCTCTCACATACATACATGATTACTGGAAAAACCATACCTTTGACTAGACAGACCTTTGTTGGCAAAGTAATGTCTTTGCTTTTTAATATGCCATCTGGGTTTGTCATAGCTTTTCTTCCAAGGAGCAAGTGTCTTAGCTATACACTTTAGTCTACTTACTTTATTTTTTTGGTTGTACTGCACAGCATACAAGATGTTAGTTCCCCAACCAGGGATCAAACCCACGCCCTCCATATGGAAGCATGGAGATTTACAGCCGGACCACCAGGGAAGTCCAGGCAGTGTCTTCATTAATTCAGTGAATAGCATTGACTGCCTATGGGGGTGAGGATGGGACAGTGAACAAAACAGCAAATATTCTGTTTCTTCTGGAGCTCACACTAATGTGTGAGAAGAACAACAAGAGAGGGTCTCAAGGAGGGCGTGATCAGCTGTGCCTAAGGTGGCTGATGGGACAAATCAGAGGTGAGATAAGGTCCTGGTGACCTAGACAAGGAGTGGAGAGGAGGGGCAGAGACTGACTGAAGGGGCCTCCTGGAGAGGAACTGAATTGGAGTGAGTGAAAACAGACAGTTCTTTGGATATTTTTTCTTTATGTAAAACCAAAAAAAAGAAGTGGGAATGTGAAGTCAAGACAGGTTTTTTAATGATGGAGAAATACAGTATGTGTGTGGTAGTGGGAATGATCTCAGGGGAAAATTAAAAATGAATATGAAAGAGAAAGATGTGGGAAATGCTGGAGGAAGATCCTTGAGGAGACGAGAGGGATTGGGATGAGGGCACAATGGAACTCTGGTCTTAGAAAGAGGGACATGGACGTTGGTGGAGTCTCTTCTGATTACTCCTGAATCCTCAGTGAAAAAAGGAAACAAAGTCAACATGCGACAAGAAGCTTCCAGGAGGAACGAGATGGCTGCCACCTTTGTCTCCAACATCATGCCAGCATTCCAGGCAGGAAGAAAGGGGAAGAAAAGTGAAAGAAAAGAGATATCTTTCCTAGAAACTCACCTGCTGCTTTCTGCTTAGATCTTATTGGTCAGAACTGAATCACATGGCCACCCCTAGCTGCAAGGGAGGCTGGGAAATCAGGACCAGGATTCTCAAGACCAGTTGACAGGAGAGCACACTGCCTCATCAAATGCAGCCAGAGTTTAGCTAAGAGAAGGAAGGGGGCTTGCCTGCCATGCCCTTCCATGCCTGTGCCAAGGTCTGCTGTGCCCTGCCCCCCAGGGGTTTGTGCATCTCCGAAGAATGCACAGGAATTTACATACCTTTCCGTTTAATCTGAGCTGGACTTACTGATTCGTTTATCACCAGTACTAGGCAGTGAAAGTAAGGCTTTCTGATTTCCAAATTCAGGGGCAAAAATGCCATGCAGTTTCTGCCTGGTTCTCCTGGGACACTTGTTCTAGAGGAATCCAGGCACCAGTTCCCCTGATTCTGCCATGCTAGATGTGGGCACCAGCTCCAGCAGAGCCGCCAGACTCCAGTGGGCACCAGATGCCAGCCATGTGAGTGAGCGACCTTGGACGTCCAAGGCAGCCCAGATGATGCATCAGATGATGGCAGCCACAGCTAGCATCTGACTGCACCTGCGCAAGAACCCCCACTGAGAACTGCCCAGCTGAGCCCTTCCAGAATTCCTGACCCACAAAAGTGTGAACAGAATAAAATGGTTGGGTGTGAGTTTTTTTTTTCCACTGCTAGAGATTTTCAGCAGCAATAGTAACCAGAAGACATAGAATTCATTTCATCTTGATTTTTCAGATAAAGCAATTGAGCCCCAGAGAGATTAAGCAACTTGCATCTGTTTTCATGGCAAAGATAAGAGATGAATGCAGGCAGCCTGATTCTAACATTCTGCCTCTTGACAATAAGAGAGGAGAGGAAGCAAAATTAACCAATAAGCAGGAATACACAAAATGTTAAAGTGTGCCAGCCAGGCTACAGCACCTGCAAAAAGTCACAATATTCCACTTCAGAACTGCAAAATGGAAGCAAATGACATTCCTCCAACTTTTCCTCTTTCATCCAAAAACTCACAACTGCCCAGGGAGGTCAGGGTTTTGAGACCACACAAGGGAGGTCTAGACCCCTCGATTCTTAGTATCAGGCACAGGAGTGCTGGAGCTTCCTGGCAAAAAAAAATATTAGAGCCATAAAATTAAAGGAAATCAAATTGAACTGTTGGAAGCACCTTGGAGTTCATCTCATTCAATCTTCCACCCAGAGCAAAGCAAGGAAAAACCATGGGAGAGCAAATCTCAATACAGTGGTCTGGTAGCATCAATAGGAGCCTTATGATTAATGTGCAAGGAACTGTAGAGGAAATATGGCAGGGTCGGATAACAGGGTTAGGATGGTCACTGAGGTCTGGGGACTGGGTCAGCTTCATGGGCATGTAACTTGTGCAGTCACCCTGTGCCCCGTGCCGTAAACGACCCCATATTTCACTGAATGCTCTGCATTGCTGTCTTGAAATTCTTAATACTTTTTGAAAAGGGGGTTCTGCCTTTTCATTTTTTACCGGGTCTCACAAATTATAGAGTTTGTCCAGGCTGTGGAGGTCTGAGAGCTGGCTCAGGAATGAGTATTTCAGCAGGGAGAGGGGGACAGGCAAAGCCTGGGGGCTAAAAAGCCCAGAATCTGCTTGGGAAGCAATTTCTTGCCCATGGCCATCGTCCGGAAGAGGCAGACAAGGAAGTGGACCTCGTCTCGTCAGACTCCAAGGCTCTTGGTCATAAGCACTTTGCCTTTGGTTTCCTTGGACACCTGGGCTGCCCTCCTGAGTATTCCTACAGTGGTAGTCTTCTCTTCCAGGGAGTCTTCCTGGATTGTCTGGCCAGTCATCCTTGCCATTCTCCCTTTCCTTCATATTTCTTACCTGGCTGAGTCTGTGCCAATCTCAACAGGGCTTTGTCTTCCAAGAAGCCCTGGGCCCAGTGCTCTTGCTGCAGATTTCATGTAGATTTCATGGTGCAACCTTTTTCACTTTCCCATTCCTAGAGCTGGGCTAAAACTCCAAAGAACTGATAATGCGAGTCAGATCTGGTTCACATTCCTCCCACCACTGACTCTGGCACAAGCAGCTTAGCTTCTCCCAGCCTCAGTTTACCAATTTGTTAAGTGAGTGTAGACCTCACATTAACCACTGGTCATGTACTTCTTCACACACAGCTATGTCAAGAACATCAAACCTCTGTGCTCTTCTTCCCTGCTCATGGCCCAGATCAATCATGAGAAAACTTCAGGCACACCTGAATTGAGGGACATCCTCCAAAATACCTGAGAGAAAGTGAAAGGTCAGTTGCTCAGTTGTGTCTGACTCTTTGTGACACCAAGGACTGTACCCACCAGGTTCCTCTGTCCATGGGATTCTCCAGGCAAGAATGTTGGATTAGTTTGCCATTTCCCTTCTCCAGGGGATTTTCTTGATCCAGGGATTGATCCCACATTGCATGCAGATTCTTTACCACTTGAGCCCCAAATACCTGAGAAATATCCTTTAATTAAAACTGTCAAGGTTTAGAAAAGGAAGGAAAGAATGAGATACTGTCATAGGCTAGAGGGGACTAAGGAGAAACATGAATGAATGCAATGTGGGATCCTGGATAGGATCCTGGAACATCAATGGGAAATGGGGGAAACCAAATGCAACCTGGAGTTTAGCAATGGGAAAGATTGAAGCAGGAGGAGAAGGGGATGACAGAGGACAAGATGGTTGGATGGAATCACTGACTCAATGGACGTGAGTCTGAGCAAGCTCTGGGAGACGGTGAAGCACAGGGAAGGAAGCCTGGTGTGCTGCAGTCCATGGGGTCTCAAAGAGTTGGACACAACTGAGCGACTGAACAACTACAGCAATATATCGGTGCTAATTTCGACAAATGTATTGTGGTGATGTGAGATGTTACCATCAGGGGAATTTGTGTGAGGGGTATACAGATATTCTCTGTGCTATATTTGGAGCTTTTTTTAGAAATCTAAAACTGTTCCAAAATAAGATGTTTATATACATAAGAAGAAAAAAAAACAAACAAACAACCTCAAGGAACCTATACTGCTGCTCTTCCTTTGTCTGCTCTGAGTCCCTCCTTTCTTCTTCTGCTGACAGGTCCTCCTCTGGCTACAGGGGTGGGGGCACAACAAATGTATTGTGGTGATGTGAGATGTTACCATCAGGGGAATTTGTGTGAGGGGTATACAGCTATTCTCTGTGCTATATTTGGAGCTTTTTTTAGAAATCTAAAACTGTTCCAAAATAAGATGTTTATATACATAAGAAGAAAAAAAAACAAACAAACAACCTCAAGGAACCTATACTGCTGCTCTTCCTTTGTCTGCTCTGAGTCCCTCCTTCTTTCTTCTGCTGACAGGTCCTCCTCTGGCTACAGGGGTGGGGCACCTGAGCCAGCCTGGGCCATTAATCTGCCCTCATCACCCTGGCCACCATGGTTGGTTCAAGAAGTAAACATGTGACCTACAATGGACCAATCAGAGTCCTCCCCTAGAACTGTGCTGCTTGGAATTGAAGGACCTTCCCATTCTTGCCATGAATCTGTCAGGCTGTTAGTCTGGGGTCTCCTGGTTGCACTGAATGGAGTCTGTGGCTCAGAAGAATTAGTTGCAGAGAGAGAGACAGGCAGAAAATGTAGATGGCATTCAAGATGGCCTCCTCCTTCTCACTCTTCCTCAGGGAGGCCTTTCCTGCCCTCTCCTCTTATGAGAGCCGGTATATCCTCCTTTGAGTTTGTCAGTTCAAACTGGGCTCGGGTTGGGTTTGTCACTTGCATCCAACGAGTCCTAATATAACATCCTATCCAGTTGTTGTGGAGATTTGATGGGGTGTGTATATAATCTGGCTCATGGCAGTCATCCTGTAAATGGCGAGGGATATTTTTCCTTCTCCAGGAAGTCTGGGGCCTGCTGTGAACTTCCGCCTGTTTGGTTTCAGCCCTGATACTTGCCTTGCTCCCCTCCCGCCTTGGGTGTACTGTTTAATACCAGCCCAGCTAATACCAAACGACTTCTCACCTCTGGCCCTGCTCCTAGCCTCCTCCTCTTGGTGCTGTGAGCTGTTTTTTTAATTTTTCTTGTTAAATTTTTGGTTGTGCTGGGTCTTCATTGCCATGTGTGGGCTCTCTGGTTGTGACATGCAAGTTTAGTTGCCCTGCTACATGTGAGATCTTAATTCCCTAACCAGGAATTGAACCCACATCCGCTGCATTGGAAGGCATATTCTCAACCACTGGATCATCAGAGAAGTTCCTGGGATCTGAGTTTGAAGCTGAGTTTAGGCTCCGCTCTGGGAAGGGTATCAGGGAGAAGGAAATGGAACTTAACCACTGGTAACAAATTTCCTCCTCGGAATTGGATGGGGGAAATCCTAACACTGGCCTGGCCAGACTGAGTGAAATCAAGGTGAGGCTGGGTGTTTGAAAGCCACGGTTTGTCTAGTCCTTGTTCTGAGAATGAACTGGAGGAACTGTGGAGACTGGAGTTCCACGGGCCCCAAGTGAGAGGTGGGTGGGGGAGCAGGAGATGTGAGGGGAGGTTTCAGAGAAACCGCAGGCAGAGCAATCAGAAGGATTTGAGTGAGAAAGGGCAGAAGTCGCTCTTTTATCTCAGGTCTGGGCTGTGGGCCAGGAAGGCAGAGACACCACCAGGGAAATCCAGGGCAGAGTGACTGAGGGCACGCAGCCACCTTGCCCTGGAGCTGGGCTGGGAAGGACCTTGCTCAGCCCGAGGAGGGAGGAGGCAAGTCCTGGCTTGCCGTCCTGAGCCTCAGTTGCCCCTAAGTCCTGTTCTGGCCATTTCATGCTTCTCTGGCTTGTTCCTTCTGGGGGCTCTGCCTGTATGTACCTCCCCACCTGTCGGGCTGACAGCTAGAGCATCTCTCTCTCTCTTTTTTGTTTTGCAGTAATTAAAATTTTTTATGCAGTTTAAAATGGTTACTTTCGATTTACAGTTATTACAAAATATTGGCTTTATTCCCCATGTTGAACAACACATCCTTGAGCCTCTCTTATTCCCAGTAGTTGTACTTCCCACTCTCACACGTCTTTATCGCTCCCCCCACCCCCCACTGGTAACCGTTAGGTTGTTGTCTCTATCTGTGTCTGCTTCTTTTGTTATAGTCACTAGTTTGTTGTGTTTTTGAGGTCAGAGCATCTTTTCTTTTGTGAAGTTTTCTTTTTGCCCACCTCCCTGCCACCTCCTGCCCTGTGTCCAGGGCAGTACTGACTTCACTTGCCTTTCTGTTCCCATGCATTTTCTTTCCCTATCTGCTTACTCTTCCTTCCTTCATCTGTTCACTTAGGCATAAGCTTGATCATTTTATTGAACAAATATTTTTGGAGTGCCGGCTGCATGCCAGATCCTGAGCAAGCCAAGGTAAATAGCGGGACCCTGCCCTTGCGTCTGTGGCAGCGACGGGGAGAGAAGGGGCTGGATTTAGATATATTTTGGAGGCAGAGCTGATAGGAGGTGTCGATGTATCAGTTCTGCAGGGAGCTCAGAAGGTATCAAGGTGGCATCTGGGTTTGGGGCCTGAGTAACAGACATAAGCCATTCTGCACAGAGCTTGGGGAACACACAGTTACCCTAACCCTGACCCAACCTCATACCTGGGTTCTAGACTGACAGAACACTGGGTATAAAGGCAAGGTGCTAGGAAGGATGAGCTTTGTGGGGGCTAAGAGTGGAGCTACTAGCCTAGACTATGTTAAGAAACCCTTAGTCACAGCACTGTTCCATCAGCAGGAAAAACTGGATGAGCTGCAGTGTTGCCTCTTGCTTGCTGTGTGATCTTGGTCAAATCACTCAGCATCTCTGAGCCACATCAGTAAAACAGGAATAACAACATAAATACCTTGTAAGATTGCTGTCATTTTTCACCGAGACTTTAATTCATGGGGAACACTTGGCATCTGACCTGAAAGAGATAGTAAATGCCTCTGTTTCAAGCCATTCTTATGATTCTAGGTAGAGTGTGGCCAGGTTGCAGAAAACTCCAGATGCCAGTGTAAAGAACTGGCACTTTACCCCGTGGAGTCAGAGCCTGGACATTTTTGAGCAAAGGAAGAACACAAGGAAAGCAGCCAGTCAGTGCCTCTCCAGTCCCTGCAGCATCCAAAGCCTTGGAGTCGGCCTCAAGCCAGCGGTGACAGCCCAGCCACAAGGCCAGTGACCTACAGCTCCCAGAGCCCTCCAGCTGCCCTAGTTCTGGACCCAGGCAGTAGAAGCCAGTTTGACCCCAACCCCCAGCATCCCTCTGGGCAGAGCCAGATAGATGGTTTAATAATGCAGCTGCCTGGCTGACCTCGTGGCCACTGAGCCAGCTGAGATTCATGCCTGCACCCCGCCCCCCTTGTAAGGAGGCATGTGTGCTAAGTTGTTTCAGTCATGTCTGACTCTTTGTGACCCGTGGACTGTAGCTTGCCAGGCTCCTCTGTCTTTGGGATTCTCCAGGCAAGAATATTGGAATGTGCTGCCATGCCCACCTCCAGGGGAATCTTCCTAACACAGGGATCGAAGCTGTATCTCCTGTGGTTCATGCATAGCTGGTGATTCTTTACCACTGAGGCACCCAGGAAGCCCCCACATAAGGATGCTTAGCTCTAAATGTCAGACACCCCCATGGTTCAGGGCTCAGAGGCCTTTGGCTAGTGGGCAGCAGACAGCAGAAAGGTATACAGAGCCACAAGCATTCCCACCACCCCCTCCAGCTCTCCCTGGTAGGTCTCAGAGGAGACCTCTGGCTCAGAAGACTGGAGGAGGTGGTCTGTCACAGGGCTGCAGTGCCTGTGGACTATGCCTGTGTTGGAGCGGTCTCCTGAGTCTGACCCTTCACCAGTGGATGGGTCCACTTATAAGGACCCTCCCCAGCACATGTATCTTGCGAGGGCCTGGGCACCCAGGGCACAGAACAGGTCAGATATTGCGGGATCTGGGAGTTGTTCACATTCTGGTGGAGGCATCTGGTGTCTAATAAACAGGGGTACTCACATTCCTTCCCTGCCCCAGGGAATGCTCCAGGCCTGCTCTACCAAGACTGGCAGGGAGGCAGGCTGGCCAACCTCACCCCCCAGTTCCAAGCCATGCATGCTGTCAGCCCCTAATGAGGTTCACTGGGGCCCCTCCCATAACTGGATTTCTGGATCAAAAGGTATCCACCTGGACATTTCAAAATATCCCCCAGGGTCCGGTCTTAGCCTCTGGCCCTCACAGACACCCTCTCATGGGGGCCACACACCAAGCCACCCTTCATTCTTGCCTGGCTTCATCAGGAATTTTATGTACATTCTTCAAGCCCCATTGACCTAGAGTTGCCCTTGATTCTTGGAGGATGATAGACCCAGACTTAATCTTATGAAATTAGATTCTCCAGCTCCTTTATCCACACCCCCAGTTCTGATTTTACTCTTGCTAGTCTGAATGCAGAACATGAACTTCCTCAATTTTCCTAAATACAACTGATCTACCTCAAGCCCACTGGCCTGCCAAGATGGCTCCTGACGCTGCCTTCCTCCTAAACTTCACACCTGGGTCGTCCCCTCCCACAGTGGAAGGGGCAGACCTGTGTACCCAATAGGAAATGGCCTAAATGACAGTGTGTACCTTCTGGGGATAGGTCATGTGAGAATGACGGCTTCCTCCCTGTTCTCACTCTGAGGGAAGCAGCTGCCATGTTGTGAGGACACTCGAGCGTCCTATTGAGATGGCCACGTGACTAGGAACTGAGGCCTCTGGCCAACAGTTGGCACAAACTTGCCAGCCAAATGAATGAACCATCTGGGAAACAGGCCCTCCAGGGCAGTCTTCGGATGAGTGCAGCTCCGGCCAGACACCTTGACTGCAATCTTATGAGAGATCTCAGGCCAGAATCATACATGCATGCTAAGTTGTTCCAGTCGTGTCCAACTCTTTGCGACCGTATGGACTGTAGCCCACCAGGCTCCTCTGTCCATGGGATTCTCCAGGCAAGAATACTTCAGTGGGTTGCCATGCTCTCCCCCAGGGGATCTTCCCAGGCCAGGGATCGAACTCGAGCCTCTTGTGGCTCTTGCATTGCAGGCAGGTTCTTTATCACCGAGCCACCAGGAAGCTGAAGCTGAAATCATTCGCTCCCAAATTCCTGACCAGAGGAGTTGTGAAATAATAACGACTCCTTTGCTATTTGAAGCCACTGAGCTTCGAGGTCATCTGTACCCCAGCAATAGATGACTTATGTGATGAGCATGTAGGCGTTCCTGAGGAAGTGGTGGGGAGAGGTGGTGGGGGGACTGAAGTTGGGGGAGGGGCTTATATTGCTGAAGTTTGTGTACTCAGTCCCTCAGTCATGTCTGACTCTTTGCAACCCTATGGACTGTAGCCTGCCAGGCTCCCCTGTCCATGGGTTTTCCCAGGCAAGAATACTGGAATGGGTTGACTCCTCCAGGGGATCTTCCTGACCCAGGGATTGAACCCAGTCTCCTGTATCGGCAGGTGGATTCTTAACCACTGAACCCCACCGAGAAGTCCTTATATTGCCAACTTTCCCTCGATTCCCAGCTCCAAATCCTCTCATCCTTTTTATGCCCAGCAATACTTCCTCCCTAACCTCTACCTTTAACCTGGCACATCCTTACCTGTCACAGTGCCCAGCAAAACAAAATGCCCTCAGCTAAGTGGCCCCACTTTCCCAAGAAGACAGCTCACACCTATCTCTTTATATTAGTCTGGGATGGTTCCATGGTGGACAAGAGGCGAGAGTTTTAGTAGGGGAATTTCATTATTTGTCCTCTGGATTCTGAGTCTCATCACTGGTTCCTGTTCTGAGTGATCATAGCCCTTGGTTCTAGCATTGGAAGCACAGCAGAAAATCTGATTTTTGGTCTGGATCCAAAATAGGAATATGACACCCCATACACGGTCAGTGTGTGTGTGTTTCTCTAAAACAATCACTTAACCTAATTTTCTTAGCATCAACTAGAAATGCCATGTAGACTGAATGAAAAAAAAAAAAGTGCACCTAAGTATAAAGGGTAGATCTTGTTATTCACCTTAAACAGCCCAGGAAGCTTTTTTAGCAATTTATGGGTTCTTCACACTCTCACTCCTCTTTTCTCTAAGCCTGCAGAAAGTAAGATCTTCCAGAAACAGGTTCTTGTGGTGATATGGCCAGGGCAGTGGGGTCACTCAGGTGTGAGCCACATCTGGTCAGTTTAGGGCTCTTGCAGGTGGGCTGAGAGGGGCAACTCCCAGGCAGTATGGGAAGATCCCAGGGTCTGGGGCCAGGCAGCTGGAAATGCCTGCACCTCATCTGGCACTGAGGTTCTGGGATGGTTCAACTGTGGCTGCTTTTCCTGTCCATACATCTCTCTAGTCACAAATCAGGTAGCCCAGCTTGGGGCTGGGGGAGGCACCTTGACCCAAATTCCACCAAGACTGTACATGGCAGTGGGGAGAGAGGAACCTGGGTGTCTTGTGGGAAGGGGGAGACGTGCTGGGTCCCAGAATGAAAAATCCCTAGTGTTCATTTTTATGACTTTTTTTTTTTAAAACTTTGTGACTTTTAAATGAGAATCATTTATGTTAAGGGCTTTGCACAATGCCTGACTCTGAGTGAGCCCCATACAAGCTAGCTACTATGAGAGAGGTGTCGGAGTGAGAAATAATTTGGGGGAGGACACACGTGAGAATGAATAATAATAAGATGTGATGTGTGCTGTCATTAAGGCCTGCACAGACTGTTCTGGGAGCCAGTGGAGGAAGGAATACCTTGGTCAGCTCAGCTCAGGGGTGGTCAGGGAAGGCTTCACTGAGGAGGCAGACTTTGAGCAGTGCCTGATGACAGACTAGAAGTAGACTGGTGGGGAAGGAATAGGAAACGAGGATAATCTTCCAAGTTGAGGGAACAACATGCTCAAAAGCACAAAAGTGTGGAGAGGTGAGAGATTCATGGTATGTTCTGGAAAGGGCAGGCACTGGTATCTGGGACCCAGAGCATGTGTAGGATGATACGAGATGATGCTGGAAAGGTAAGTAAGGGCTTGACGGCTGAGGGTCTTATTTGGGCAAGGCAGGAAGTTTGGGTTTTATTCCTTAGCATGGAGGGTGTACCATTCATCTCTGTGTCTGCACCCAAGGCAGACATCACCTATCGATCATGACACTGCAAAGGAAGCACCCAGGTAGCTGCTGTCAATCACTCGGCCTCATCATGAAAAAAGGAACACGCTTCATCTCTGCATGGGGTACTGGAGGGTTGAAATAGGTGGGTGATGAGGGAGGTTGTTTCAGGTGTTCAAGTGAGAGATGGTAAGTCCTAACCTAGGACAAGGACCATAAGGATGGATTTGTTGCTGCCTGTGTTTGTTTCAACATTACCTGTCCAGCTAGAGATTGCAAGCAGTGGATTCATCTCTACCTCCAGGCCCCATCAGGGAGCTCAGGGTCCTGTGTGTGTGTGTGTGTGTGTGTGTGTGTATTAGTTCTGTCTGGGTTCCACTGTAGGGAGAAAGGTGCTATATTCTGGACCTGCGCTAACCCACAGGGTTGCCACTAGCCACATATGGCCATTTAAGTCTAAATTAATAAAATAAAAATTAAAAATGCAGTTCCTGAGTCCCACTAGCCACAATTTCAAGCACTCAATAGCCACATGTGGTTAGTGGTTACTGTATTGGATGATGCAGATACATAATCTTTCCACCGCCACAGAAAGTTCTATTGGATGGCGCTGGTCTAGAGAAAGCTTAGTTGGGTGTCCAGATCATGTGAACCACCATGACCCTAGTTAGCCTAGGTCAATTCCATCTTCTACCTGGTGGCAGTGACTAAGTTAAGAGTCTGAAAGTCTTGCCAATTTATGTCTGCCTGCTAAGGACAAAGCCTCTGAAGGGAGAATCTTAGAATGGATTCAGAGCTTAAAGTAATCTCAGAGCTAATCCACCAGACTTGGAGGTTCCAAGGGGAAGGAGTGCCCTCGTGGTGACTCCCAGCACTGTGCTGGAGACAGGGCTGCTTCTGTTATTCTCTTATCACAAAGGAGGAAACTGAGGCTCAGAGGGGCTTCCCAGGTGGCGCTAGTGGTAAAGAACCTGCCTGCCATTGCAGGAGACCTAAGAGACACAGATTCGATCCCTCAATGGGGAAGATCCCCTGGAGGAAGACATGGGAACCCGTTTCAGTATTCTTGCCTGGAGAATCCCATGGACAGAGGGGCCTGGTGGGCTACAGTCCATAGGCTCTCACAGTCAGACAACGACCAAAGCCATTTAGCACACATGGAGGCACGAGGCTGAGAGACAGGTGTCACTTGTTCTTTGGCAGAGGAATAGGAAAGTCACGCAAACTGAACCAGAACAGACTGTTTTGCTGCCTTGTATTCCTTGGAATCATTGCTCAGGTTCTTGGGCCGGAGCAGAATTGGTGGACCTCCTCCAGTGCCCGCCTCTGGCAGGCCTGGGCACCGCAGAGCCTCAGCCATAGGGGTAGATTGGGGAGCTTTCTGCTGTTGCTCCCTAGATCCACCAGAGGGCGCAGAGGCTGTGTGCGTCCGCCTGAGGTGGGCGGTGCGGTGCGCGAGTCCTTCCTTCTAGCAAGGACTCTTGGGCTGGGACCCTGCTTCTCGCTAGGCCCTGTGCAGGGCCATATGGTCCATATGGTCCCTGATCTCTAGGAGAGCTCAGTTTAGAGGGCAGAGAACGTAATGGCTTGTTTGGGTCTGCAGCAAGGGCCTTGAAGGGTGGATAGGAGTGTGCCAGCCAGCTTGGAGTGCAAATGTGGAGGGCAGAAGTGGGACACCCAACAGTTTTGCTCCTACTCAGAGAATCCGTGACCTCGGTGGCCTAATTCTCAGAGCTTGTCTGCCCTCCTTGCCTCATCCTGGACCTGCTTTTCGGTTCTCAGTTGAGAGAATAGAGGAATTTCTGAACAGATTCTTTATGCTTTAGTAACACCTAAACTCCGAGGAGTTCCTCGCACACACCAGGTGGTCTCATGCCTCTGTGCCCTTGCACAGGATGTTCCTGCAGTCTGGGACACCCTCCTCCACCTTCTTCAGTTGACCAGCTTCTACTCATCCATTGATTTAGCTCAGGCAATGGCTTTTTCCAGAGAGTCTCTTCCATTCCTGGCCTGGATGAGATGCTTCTTCTGGGAGTTCCTGCAGCCCATTTTGCTGTGCATGACTTGAGGACTGGCATTGGCGCATGCGGCCCCATAAAAGTGATTGAAACGCCTAAGTCCTGTCCCGAGCAGGGCTTCAGCCAGTAGGTTTGCGGGCCCAGGGGCCAAGGAGGGGCCTGTTTCTTTCTGCACGGGAGGGAAACATAAGCCAAATCTTCTCACTGGGTGCTTGTGTGCCGTGTGTGTGTGTGTGTGTGTGTGTGTGTGTGTGTGTGTGTGTAGGGTGGGGGGTTATAGGGCTCGCATGCCAGAGCTTCTTCCTGCATCTCCTCCCTCTGTGTTTATGTGGGGGACGGTGGCTAGGGAGAGGCTAGGGCTCGAAGGCC